>JASTWQ010000331.1:0-224942 GCA_035220615.1 Leptothorax acervorum | reverse complement strand
AGGAAGAGAGAATCAACATGGCTAGAAAAGCGTAACAGTCCCTTTTTTCCTAACTCTCGGTGTTTCCGAAAAACCATGTGATTTATACCCGAAACTACTTTGAGCATATTTGCATTTATTAGAAATTTCGACAGATATTCAATTAAGGATTTATCACCATTTTCAAAACGACATAGGTTTATCACGTGGTTTCCGGAGTTCGATTCCGAACAATTTTTCTTTCATAACCTTTCAAATCAGAATATTCAAAACTTCTTAACATTTTTCATTGTTACATACTTATATCTTAAAGTATATTAACATGTTGACTGCCAGATACAAATTAATTTGTATTTGGAGATTTGGCAATTTGTATTACTAATGCAGATTTACTCATAGCGCTGACTAGAGCTTTGGGGATGAGAAAACAATATTTATTATTTTTATATATTTTATTTTGGGTTTTGAATAATTTAACATGCATAACTCAAATCGGGAATCCTTTTTCTAAATATGGCTTGGCAGTAGATTCCAATCAAAAATTCGATTTTGGCCAAAATTGAAAAGGAGTTTTGGCGAAATTGATTAAGTTGTAATCTGCTGGGCAAATTTATGCAGATACGTGCAGTAATTTGTTACGGGCATAAATGAAAGCTATTATTTTTATTTCACAATATCATATTACACTACTCAAAATTAAATAGGGAACACTTTTGATATGCTCAAAATTTGGGCTATTTTCAAACCGCTGAAACTTGGCGAAAAATCATCGTAGACACAAAATTAAAAAAGCATTTTAAAGCTTGAAACTTCTTCTTTCAAGTGCTTTTTGACGATTTCAATTATCTCTTTTTGTTACAAAACGGCATAATGATAAAGCTTGATCCGTCAAAATAGAAATTTCTAATGCAACTTTGCTAAGCTACATCTGGCGTGCAAAAAATCGTGGAGAATTTCTATTACTTGCATCATATAGTGGGTTCTTTCCCCTTTAATTTAAGAGGTTGTGGAGCTTTGTGCGATTTCTTTTGGCTGAGTTATCGAGGTTTGAATAAAAAGTGGTCACTTTGACTTTGACCGCTTATAACTCGTGAAAAAATCAACGTACAGCATTCTGCAAAAAAGCGTTGGAAAGCTGAAAGTTAGCCCTTTCGAACGCTGTTATTGTTTTTTTCTCAGCCTTGCGCTTTCTATCAGCAAATCGAGTTTAAAAACCATGTAAAAAATCACATATTTTTCGTTTTTTCTTTAAGTCAGTATATTGTCGCGAATAAAGGTCCAATCAAAATCGCTACAACAAAGTTTTGTAGTCCGATTATACCTCAATAACAAACAATAACGTTTATCAGCTAAAAAAATTATGTTCCATGTGTTCATCGCACTTGAAATTTCCAAAATCTCAAAAAACTAAGAAAATCAATGCTCAACTGCAGTTAATGAAGAAAAAATCTCTCAAAAAATTAAACACGCATTTTAAAGCTTGAAGCTTCAATGTTAACGCGCTATTGGATGTTTAAAACGTTTATCTTTCTTATTCTATGCTTTAAAAAAAACACATTGTTTTGTTTCTTAAAATTACGTACGATTTTTTAATCTGCAAATCGATAAAAAAATATTTCTTGAAAGATGTAACACAAGTAAAAGTAGGACATTTTAACTACCAACGCTTTTTTAATTTTCCTACGATTTTTTTGACCGAGTTACAGGATAATGAAGTTAACCTTACAGTTTTCTAAAAAATTCTAAAAAATTTTGGGGTTTAATTTACACCCCACGCGCCTTTTTACGTTTCAAATTTTAACGCGCCCACTGGAGAGTTAATGCAATACTTCGTGACGCGATTCAGTTCTAATACGATCGGATAATTGCGAAAATTCTCGTATAACACGGCATTCATGCGACGCGAGATGCACTCTAACACGATTAAACTATTTCCAGGATATTTGTGTTTTTTGGAACCAGGATTTTATGTTGCGTCTAATTCTTCAACATTTCTTGCTTCATCGTATAAAAAAATTTAGCACTACAAGGCGTTTTACAGGAACCTAACGGCTGTGTTATTACAGGGTTATCTGCAAGGTTATTCAGATTGTGCAATCTTTATGAGGAATCGCAAGAAAGAATCGCTGAAATATCGATCGCAAAATAACTGTTTTATGATAAGAATAATAATTATTTCATGTAATTTTACTGCTTTATCACTGTTTCATTCTTAGGTCATGATGATCGCGTAGGAAGGAATGTAGGAAGGGATGATGGGCCTCAATTCGGTCCCATCAAGCATCAACAGCGCGTGTCGTTTAAGATTTTTAGGTCTAAGCAAAGGGATATACGTAAATTAGCATTGACAAGTTTGGACGAAGATATTCCAATGACTGACAGTTCGAACAATAATAAAAGACAGGTGATAATCAATCAGAGAGTTAATAGAGGTGAAAGAGCTTGGCGAACAATTTCCCGTGGGAGGAACAATCCGATGCCGAATAGAAATTTCAAGGGAGGCCAATCAGGTTTTAAACTGCGGCCTCTTCCGGAATCCAATTGGTATAAAATCACTGTAAGTATATTTCTGTAATTATAATCAAAATGACGCATATATATATTATAGATTTAAAATAAATTTCTATTTGTATCTTATAGATACCATATGGTTATAAGTATGAGAAAGATTATGTTATAAAAACCCTATTGGATTATATGCATCCTGAAGTGTTCATTCCCATAACGGTAAATATATATTTCTATATTATATATATTAATCTATATTTTTTATTTAATATAATATCAATATAATTTACATCTCATGCATATAAATAATGCGATAAGTAAAAATCAGTTTGAAACCATAAATTTTCACGGCTAAAATAAAAAATTTGTTTACAGTACAAGCTAATGGGAAATGAAGCCAGTTTCTTTGTGGATGATCCTAAAGCGGTCACCGCATTGTTAAACTGCGATCGAAAGATTACAATGAGTGATGGATTCAAGCTGCAAGTAAAGGCGGCTCCCAATAAAGGGTCTCCGGCGTATGATATTGATGACAAATTGAAGGAAAGATTGAAGCAAGCAATGGTTAAGAGATATAACCAAGGAACAAATGCTTTAAATTTGTCTAAATTTCATCTTGATCCTGGTAAGAAGAAAATTACAACCCTACAAATAAATTAGATAAAAGACAACATTTAAAGACAATATATTAATTAAAGATGTTAATGCAGTCTGAAAGTGGTAGCTTACGTGTATTTGTCTTACAGATCTTCACTCTGATTACTTTTGTGCGTTGTCCTACCCTGTTATGTTGATGACTGTGGTGGATATTGTTGGTGAACACGTACCGAATTTAGAGGCATTGAATTTAGAGGGTAATAAGCTGCAGAATATTAATAGACTCGGCGTGCTAAGTGAGAAGTTCCCGAAATTGAAGATTCTTTATATTGGGGATAATAAGGTGAGTGTACCTAACCGTATGTGAAAATATGTATATAATATGATCACCAACATAATGTTCGGTTTTAACGATCTGAGTTAATTGCATATTCTAGATCAAAGACATTTACCAACTAGATGCCATTAAAAATCTAAAATTGGACGAATTGAAGTTAATTGGAAATCCTGTCTGTAACAAGTATAAAACTCGACAAAATGACTATGTTAGGTAATGTATTGTTCCAACGTATATTTTTTCACTGAGAAACAGGGAGTAATCCGCTAATCCGTTCGTGGCATTTCGGCAGTGATTATGTTATATTTAGTTTGATAACTTTCTAAGTTAAACATCTTTAAGGGGGGATTCGCTCAAAAGCATCTGAAAAATAGGCAATTTTTGAGATTTCTTTTCTCATAGCTTATGTTCTATTCATTAGATCGGATAGAACATTTGTCGTTACATGTTATTAAATTATAAGTTTTTATTAAACAACATTATCGCGCGATTAATTTTTAAATATTTTAGTTTATTTGCATTTGCTTTTTTTGTATTATTCAATCATAAAGTTTATGTTTTTGTTATTTGTTATTGGACCATGTGGTCTCTTCTTCTTTAATTATAGGGATGTTCGGGGGCGGTTTCCAAAATTGTTGCGTTTGGTGAGTATTGTGTATATTGCTACGTATTCAAAATTCGCCTTTCTTTCGTGTAAGTGTAACATAAGTTTTTATTACGCTGTTCGACAGGATGATATAGAATTACAGCGACCGATTGGCTTTGATATAGTTGACGAAGCTGCCGAAGTACCTTCATCGCAAAGAGTATTTGTCGCTGATGCAAAGATACAGGAGATAGCTAGTCAATTTTTGCAACAATATTTTACGATATTTGATAGTGAGAATCGCCAACCTTTACTTGATGCATACGACGAACATGCACGCTTTAGCATGACGATAACCACTTCCCATAAGAACGAGTAAGTGTTTGTGCAATGTTGTACTATTTTATTTTCCTTTAATGTAAGAGAACGGGAAAAATTAACGGAGCCGACTGGACTCGAACTCGGGATCTTTGGTTCACACGCCTATAAACACTTAGGCTGTTACTTCACGACAGTTCCTAATAGGAGTTAATTTCCTCGTTCTTTTATCAATACCTAACTGGCCTTACGGCCTATAACATAAATGCCTACATTAAGTATTCTTGTGTCACCGATATATTCTTAACATTCTTAATATTGCGTACAACTAATTATTGAACTAAAATTCTTTTTGTCACAGGTTAAACGGATGTCTTATGGAAAACCGGAATTTATACGGAATAAATGACACAAAGAGGAGACAGAAGTTGTTAAAATTGTTGAAACAAGGTAGATTAGGAATAGTTTCGACTTTATCGGAAATGCCGAAAACGCGGCATTTCTTAGATACTTTTACCATGGACATCTCTCTTGTTACGGTAAATAGTTATTTGTTACTATGAGTGGTCATACGCTGTTGTGTATTACATATTACGCACATAAGAGATAAATACAAACTCATATTTAATTGTTTTTTAAATGTTATTTCTAATTTATCTACAGCAAGCGATGATGTTCATCACAATAACGGGCTACTTCCAAGAACTTGACAACAAGGATGAGCCCATCCGCTACTTTAACCGGACATTCATAATTGTTCCGGAAGGTGAGGGATACTGTATTCGGAATGAGCAGTTGCATATCAGTCAGCCGTCTGAGGCGCAATTGAAGCAACTGCACCAACAATTAAATCAGCTAAATAATCAGCAACCCCAGCCGACGACGTCGGCGGTGGAAACCACAGGAGTAGCGGAGCCTATGGTTACGGAACTTATTGTTAGTAATGATATAAAGCAGCAGATGACTGTGACGTTAAGCCAGCAGACAAATATGAATCTGGAATGGAGCTTGAAGTGCTTACAAGAAACGCAATGGAATTATGACAATGCACTCTCTGCCTTTCAAGAGTTCCACAAACGTGGACAGGTACCATCAGAAGCGTTTACGAAGTAAACACAGTGAGTAAAAAAATTTTCACCTGTGATAATAATAACTTGTAAGAAAAGTCCGAGAGAGCAAGCTTCTTGTAAAACATCGATCTTCATTCCATTCCATCGTTTATATTGTTTTATTTGTTTTATGTATAGATACTTATTTGTATTTTGTATCAAAACTTGAGTAGAATCTTGATATTTGTTACTTGCCATTTTTGTATCTCTGGCAACAAAAGACAATTATTAATTTTGTAAGGAAAGCACTAGAAAAAGGAATATTATTACGCATTAATAGAATTCCTTTAGAAAGATATATCTGCAATCCGTTTTGTTTAAATTCAAACTCCCAAAATTGCACACAGTACATTTGCATGAAAATTGTTAAAAATTATAATTTTAATATATATGTATGTAATATCATAATTATTTCTTATGTTGTGATTTTTAACAAATTTCATGTACACAGTATATTATTTGACAGCGTTAGTAAAAAGTACTTTAAGATTATTTTGTAAAAGAATTATTTGTAGACTATAGTTTCTTCTTGAAAATCTTGTTTATGAGAAACTTTACAATAAAGTTGTAAATATTATAAATTATAAATTTCTGGGCAATATGTATGATGAAATCACTGATCATCATATATGATGAAATATGAAGTGATTAACTGAATATTCCCAAAATTTATTTCTATTTTTTAAGCAATTTGGTGCTACTGTGGTCATTTGATACTTTTTATTGGTGCTGTTACATTGATAAATATACAATGTATAAGTTTAAACATAGATTATATATGTGCATTTAGTAAGAACAAGTCGGATTCCTGCTACACTGATTACAATATAGAAAAACAATAGTCATTCTACATATAACAAATAATATTTTGTTACAAATGTCCAGTTCTCAGGTTTTGATACATGGTGTAAAAAAAGTTTATGTTTAAATTCAAAAATATTTGAAAACGTAAAAAAAATTTAAATGAGTGAAAAAATTTAATTATGCCTTCCCACGGGGAAAACAGAAAGTATCATTAATTTCGCGTTAAAATACAAGTACGCATTTATATTCAAATTTTTAGTATAATATTTTCTATTTCTATATTAGTATAATATTAGCATACATTAGCATAGTACTATATTAACAAAATATTGTATTACGTACTATTAGCATAGTACAATAGTAACATGATATTTGTTGATATGTAAAGAATTACATTCCATTTGGTAAAATATAATACATCATAAAAGAACAAATTTTATGATGTATTTTATCACGCATTCATAAGCGTTTACAAATTACATTTTCCAAAATCAATCAATTCATTCGATTTATAAGAAGTACAAAAAGAAAAAAAATTATAATCGGTAATGTAAAGATGTTAATATAATATAAACATAAATTTATATTTATATTAACATCTTTATATTGCCGATTTCTCCATGTTTTACGTATATTCACAATAATGTCAGATATTATAAAAAAATTTAAGTTTTTTAGATTAAACTTACAAGCAAGGGAGAGAGACTATATTTAAAAGATTGATACTTTTTATGAAAAAAAAAAAAAAATAAATAAATAAACGTAATACTTTGTAGAAAAGATTTTTATATCATATGAGAAAGTTGGATTCTATGCATAATACATATGCTTATTTTATGACACATTAAAAAATATCTGTATCTTTTTACCTAAGTAAAAAGATTTCAGTTTGTATATATTACAAAAAGCATGTTAGAATATTCTCCTAACTGTATCTAACATCATTGTACAGTTAATTTAAGAAATTTTACGTCTAAAAAATTAAGTAAAAGAAGAATATAGTTTTTGTATATATCGAAAATTCGACTTTTTAAATGTAGAATTATGTCTTTACTCTATGAAAGGGATATTTGCTAAAAAATAGGTAATGTTTAGGTTTTTTCTCATAAACGAAAAACCCCCAAACTTATTTTGCATATGTATTTATTTACTATTTTATTATGATTTCTATCGCGTTTCGTAATAAAGATAACTAGTATTTATTAAAATGTAAGGTGCAATGTACCGTTTTCCGAAATGTTTATCCTCGATAGTTGCTATGATTAAGTTCGTTCTAATCAGAGCCCTTTCATTTTAGTAAATATTAGAAACAACAAGTTTCTGGATTTTTTTGTTTATGTGAAAGAAACTCCAAAAACTTTTTATTTTATTTTTCAGCGAGTATCCCTTCTTAACTAGATTTTATTACGCGCACATATAAAGTAGGTCCGATTTCTACATACACGTTTAGATTTATAGAAGAATCGCTAGTATAATAATTTAATTAACAGACTATTTTAATACATATCAAACAATATTTAAAGAGAAAGCTAGTGCAATTTTGTAGAAAGTATAAGCAGTTTCTCAAAATTAGTCATTTAACATAACATTTGTCGATACAATTGCATTGAATAGGTTTTTTAAATTGTAAATTATAGTGTTATAGGATATAGGATATAGACGTATATGCGTCTGTAAGTCGGTAGGAACGTAGGTGCTCACTGAACTGAGTTTGCGTACATTATGTGAGTATAAATTATTTGATTGAAGAATATTCGTGTCGGATTTAATTTTTTTCGCGATATACATATATTAGCGTTGCGTATATGTAAAGCGCAACTTTTAGTTTTTATCTTATTGAGGATATAGTTTATACATTCTTATTGAAGATATGGTTGGCACATGCACACACGCACACACATCTACGTTTGTTGAAACAACGAACAGCCAGAACCATCATGATACCAGGATAATGTTCTGAAAATTTCAACTCCAGAATAATATTCTGGTGTTCCTAAGTTTGAGGTCCCTAAGTCGCTCGAGGGACTAAAGGACACGTTACGTGTCAGAAAATTAAAGGATTGCCAAATATTATCTTTGGTATCTATGGCATTAAGGTGGGGAGATGGCAATAAGGATACGGCGTAATCCTTTTAAAGGACATAGCCTTCGTTCCTAGGACGAGGTGGATAGGTCCGCATGAGATGCAGCAGTTGATTAAGCAGATTGGGGGTACACCCCACGATATATGCGCGTAGCTTATATCGTCACAGTGGGAATAACGTATCTGCATTTCTTTTGAACCAAGAGACACTCTGTGTGCTTAAGAGGCGGAACTGATGTTTGGTGTGCAGATGTGTTGTCAACCATATATTTCACCGCATCTATTAATGACAACTCGCGTAGTAGCGTGGGAGATTATAATATCGTAAGCGCCTGATTTTAGTATGTAAAGATAAATAATTTATACTCACAAACTCGTATGCCACAGTTTTAATTTAAAAAAAGTATGTAGTATATTCTGATTGGATGATGACACATGCGAAGTATCGAAGAGATTATATTGTATATATCGTATACATTTGTAAACACAATATATAAATCACTGATGTAACCGGAAAACAGAATGTTCTTTTTTACGTTGATATACACGAAGAAGATGATTAGTTATAGATATTTTTTATTTGTAAAACGCGTGCAAATGGAAAATATGTAATATAAATGTTACATAAATAAACATTCTTGCTTTGCAAGAATGAGAGAGAGAACGAATAATTATCATCAAATTATTAGTAGGTATATGTAATTAATGAGTGATAGTGTTTTGTGTAAATTTTACACAAAATGATATGTTATACATAATGTAAATATCTATTAATAAGTATCGTCGATGTAGGTATTAAGAATTGCTTGTATGAGCACTACTTGACTGTGTAATATAAATTAAAAAATGATATTTTATAAATTGTTTCTTATTTGTATAAACTTACATTATAAGAGAGCATGTTAATTTATATGAAAATATACACATACAAATAGAATTTCTCTTTTATTTGGATGTATCTCTCTGCATTCTCAGTTACCTGTAAGCGAATGATTTTATGTTAACTCTGTCAACATAATTAATCGATTGGTTTTATGCATGTATTTATAATTTTGTACCTCGAGCGAATTATAGCTCTTCTTTCCTCTTTTCCTCTTGAAAAAACTTACCTGTGTGTAATTATCGTATCTAATAAATGTTAGGCTCTAATATAATATAATTGAGATTTGCATAACACGACGTTGGTGCTTCGACTGGAACATCGCTATTCCTTTTACGATCTCTTTCCGCTGACAGAATTTGCTTCTTTGTCATGATCTTCGATATCGCGGTGGTTACCTACAATACCAGTGTGGATCTCTGTAGCTGTTCAAGAGACACTCACACACACACACACACACACACACACACACACACACACACACACATACACACACACAATCTTCGACACACCACGCGTATTGCCAGGATTTTACAATCGATATTCACGTAGATGATAGTTAAAGTACTGCGTCGCAACGTGCGCCAAAAAAATTTTTTTGACAGGGAAAACCTCTATCTAATCTTTTCCTCCTTTTTATCTCTTCTTTTAATAGTAAGATTGCTCGTCAAAGTTTGTCCAAAAGCAAACAGGAACACTCACGTAACAATTTCGAAAAATCAACAAGTTCAAACGACAACATGCATGTCCGGCGCAGTATTGGATTGTATATTGTAAGAACATGAGTGTAATTTTATCTTAATAACTTATTTTTATTTTAGGAAAAATTCGCATAGATTTCAAAGTATTCCAAATATAATAAGAAAACTTTCTTTTCGACCAAAACTGGCAATATTTATTCATCAGTTAACACGACGTTTCGACTGAGAATCCAGTCCTTATCAAGTGTAAATGTATAATATGCATACGCCTACGCAACACTTCATAATCTCAGATATTGTTCCAGCAATAAAATTAAATCTACAAACTGAAATATAACAATAACTAAAAAATATCGAGTAAAATTATAAATCGAGTCCATAAAAAGACAGAGCACTTACGTGTTTTGTGCGACGTTTGACATAAAAATTGTACATTTTCGTAACGCGAGGAGACAGATTAATATAAAAGCACGTCTAGACTGAACAGCAACGGACAACGTAATGACAAATATAAACAATGACGACAACAAAAATCATAAAGAATTTATTATTTTGTCATAGAGTTCGGAAAGGTTGTCTGTGTCCTTCTGTAGGTTAATCGAGTTATTTTCTTTTTTGATGAAAACCATCTCCGCGATTTCTCATCCAAGATTGAAGTTTACATGTGAAACAGAGACCAATAACTCGATCAATTTCTTAGACACGACAGTCATTAGGGAAGGTGAAATATTGTTAACTAATTGGTACAGGAAGCCCACTTTCTCAGGACGCTACATCAATTGTCACTCTAGCCACCCTCTTAATTACAAAATTAGTGTTGTAAATAATTTAGTTAACCGCGCAATTTTATTATCTGACAAACGCTTCCACGACTCGAATATTAAGATTGTTCACGAAATTCTTTCTGATAACTGTTACCCGACAGATTTTATTAACCAACACATAAAACGGAGATTAAAAGACATTAAATATAATGACACTAATAACAAAGTGCGTATTGAGAGGAACCCGGTTACCATTCCATATATTAAAGATGTTAGTGAAGGCGTTTGTAGTGTTCTGAGAAGCAAAGGCTTTGACGTTATATACACGGTGCCAAAAAAGCTCGATCGGATTATTAAAAGAGGAAAAGACATATTAGATAATAGCAGAAAAACCGAAGTAGTATATAAGATTGACTGTGCTAATTGTGACGCGTGTTATATCGGACAAACAAAAAGAAATCTGGAAACTAGACTTAAGGAACATATAGCGAACATCAAAAAATACCCTGATAACCACTCTGTGGTCAGCAAACATAAGGTTTCTCTTAACCACGATTTTGATTGGGCTAATCCCAAAATACTACATAAGGAGAAACATTTTAAGAAAAGAGAAATCGCGGAGATGTGGTTTTCATCAAAAAAGAAAATAACTCGATTAACCTACAGAAGGACACAGACAACCTTTCCGACTCTATTACAAAATAATACATTCTTTATGATTTTTGTTGTCGTCATTGTTTATATTTGTCATTACGTTGTCCGTTGCTGTTCAGTCTAGACGTGCTTTTATATTAATCTGTCTCCTCGCGTTACGAAAATGTACAATTTTTATGTCAAACGTCGCACAAAACACGTAAGTGCTCTGTCTTTTTATGGACTCGATTTATAATTTTACTCGATATTCTTTAGTTATTGTTATATTTCAGTTTGTAGATTTAATTTTATTGCTGGAACAATATCTGAGATTATGAAGTGTTGCGTAGGCGTATGTATACTATACATTTACACTTGATAAGGACTGGATTCTCAGTCGAAACGTCGTGTTAACTGATGAATAAATATTGCCAGTTTTGGTCGAAAAGAAAGTTTTCTTATTATTAATATTCACTGGCGAAGAAAAGGAATTTACTTTATTCCAAATATGTCAGTACGGCATCGTATAGATACTCTAAATGTTCCTAAATATTAAATAAAATTATAATATGTTTTTTAAAGTTTCCTATAATGTATTTTTTTATCATAACAGATATATATATGAGATATGACTACGTATTTATAAGATGCGGCCATACGTTTGTCTACACGAATTTGCACTTGTGTGCCTGCTCGCATTTGTGTGTTAAATATTTGTGAATGTTTTGCGTTTGTCAGATTATGAGACTACCTAGGTATATACAGGGTGTTCCAAGTCAGGTTTATACAACTTAGAGTTTTATAGGAAATTAAATTTGGAACAAAACGTTCTTATAAACATAGGTTCGGAAACGCTTCATTAAAAAGTTATAGCTAATAAACTTCGAAAAATCAAGTTTTATGATCATTTTTAAAAATAACTTCAAAACTCTTTAATTATTTGAAAAAAGTAACAAGATTAAATCTGATGAGTAATATAACAAACTAAATTACATTAATTTTATTTAATTTTGATAATGCATTCAAAAGAAAATAAGTTTAAAACCACGAAAAAAGCAGAAACTTGAAAAAACCACATTTTGATGATCTTTTTGTAAACTCTACGCATCCGTAGACTTCGCTCTAGTGCAGTGTAACAATTAGCTAATTATTTTTAAAAAATTGCCAAAAACGTAATTTTTTAAACTTTTATTAGCTATAACTTTTTAACAAAGCATTTCCGGACCTATGTTTATAGGAACTTTTTTGTTTTAAACCTGACCCAATTTTACCTGAAACACCCTGTATATGTGCGCACAAGTTATTTGCTTGGAAGGCTAGTTCAGCAAATTCAATTCATAGCAATTTCAACGAGGACTAGACTTCGTAATTTAGTCGCTACTCAAGTATCACACGCAAATAAATGTTTATCAAGACGCGAGTTTAACGCTATTGAAATGCAATAACCAAAACACATTCCCCTATTATAAAGTTGATTAAATCGAAACATATACAGGGTGATTGAGGAGGAGTTACCGCCACTTACGGAGCTCATTTCTGATGACATTTTGAGCAAAAAATTTCATATAAAGCTGGGTCTGTTCTGAATATTTACAAATATTCAGTTATACTAATATTTTTAAATATTCATTAATTATACTTATATTTTTTATACTAATATTTGAAGGTTGTTTGTAAAAGCTGATCTCTTTTTTTAGTTTGAGAAGCAACAGAAAATTAGAAATAAAAAATAAACTTTTTAGAAATAATCCTTTCTTTAATTGGCTAGTATTCTGAACTACAAAACTACATTATTCTTACTCACATATCAGAACAATTAATTACAAATCATACCAACTCTATCGATTTGATTCTTTACAGTTCAATTTTGCATCAATATAACAGTCCCACAGAGTTCATTCTTTATTTCTAATTTTTTTGACTCCTCAAACTAAAGAAAATAGTATATTGTGCACCTAGGGGAGAAAGCTACGTTTTTCAGACAAGTGTGAAGTTTGCCGCCCGAGCCGAAGTTGAGGGCGGCAATCACACGAGTCTGAAAAATAGCTTTCTCCCCGTGGTACACGGTATTTTTCACAATACCTTTACGGAAATGTTCGAATTTCAATGCCTGTAGAGCGAAGCGACAGTGGCAAATTTCACGTTAGGACTTACTTTCCCTCCCTATAGGGAGGAAATAATACTTGAATAATTGCCACATTTGCCCCGCTCTACAGGCATGGATAGTCGGACTTCCCGTGGAGGTGTCGTGAAAAGGTCTTTTACAAACAACCTTTAAATTAGTGTAACTCTGTAAATATTCAGAATAGGACCCGGATTTATAAATATAACATTTTTTGCTCAAAATGTCTTTAGAACTGAGCTCCGTAAGTGGCTGTAACTCCCAATCACCCTGTATAATTGACACAAAAAAAAATATGGAGAATAATCATGTTCTAATATCGCCAGCGTAATAGTGTTTAAACAAGTTTGCCAATAATAAGATGAAGTAAAATTGAAATACATTTTATGTGTATGTATGAGATACAATGGACATTTTTCAATACTTATGCAGAGATCAAGAACATAAAATTGACATAAAGTTATGCAACACCTTAAATCACATAAATTAATTGACTACTTTCTTTTATAGCATTGTAACTTATTTAGAAATTCTAAAAACGTACAAGTATTGATTTAATTATCGCTTGAAGTTTAGGGATAAAAAAATTAAAACTACTCTTACGTGACATAATAAATTTAATTATTTTTCTCGTAATTTGATATAGTATAATATATATAACTGATATATTTCGACATAATTTTTCTAGCTTACCATGTTAAGAATGTAATTAGTAAAGTTGCGACATTATTCATTTCAGTTACGCAACATACCAATTGTCAATACTTACCCAGGTCTATACCTTGCTTGACGCCTGATGAACTATCCACGACAGCACATTCATTAATTGTAAAATATTTTTTGACATATCTGAGTCGGCCAATTATAATAGCGAGCACCGTTCCAAGCGTAGTTAGAAATTATAACACCTTTCCTCAAAGCTTCCAAAAAATAATGAAACAAATTATACATACATAAAGATAATTTGTTGGAGGACTTTTATAATTATTTATAACATAGGTGCAACGTACGTAATTGGTAATTAGCATTAAGAAGATTACGAATATAATAAGAAAATAAAAAATTACGAGATTCGCACCATTTTGAGGACATTGACGAACGTTCGCTATCGCCCACAACGGATTCAAGCTATGCTCATTGAGTTTAGGAATTAATTGAATTATTACCCTATTGTAACTACTATAATCGATCGCTGAAATATTTTTAGAGATTTTAACAGATTGCCACATAGATAAACCATGAACCCCGGCTCTTGATGAGCCCCTTGCTGTTACAATTCCCAATACTTTATTGTTAGTATAATCACGCAACACTATATGTGCATCGCATTCGATGCAGAGACCAACTAACAATTGTACGCATATCATTTCATTATTAAACTGGAAGGCAGGACTTGTTAAAACTGCACCCTCGACAGTCGTATGCAGAAAGTCGTCTGAAAAACATTTTGTATATAATTTCTTTTTTTACTTGATAAAATAATAATAAAATACTTTTGACGCAAGCTTATTAAAAATCTGGACTTACATATATGAAATCGAATCAACATCTTTTTTAGACTTCTAATGTACATATAATAATTATTACTTGAACGTAAACTATTTCTTGAAAGCCTTTTTTCGTCTGTATAATCCATAATAATCTTATCAGTGTCATAAACAATTATTCTTCTCATCGCAGGATTCCATGTAATAATAAACGATCGCCATTCACTTTCAGACAAAGGTGCGTGCTGTATTAATTATAAAGTTATTTTAAGTGCGACGTAAATATCTTGCGACAATTTTTGCGGATTTAGGTTGTTAAAAATTTTGTTCTTGAGACGACGTCGTAAATGATAAGGAGGGTAAAGATTTTATTTAATCAACGCGCGCGCGACGCAGTAATAGATAAAATAATTTCAAATTTGCCGATTTAGCATAAGGTGAGTATTTAAAAATTGATTGTATCATTGTCTCGATTATATCACAATTATTGCCGCTTAAAAATCATCTCCAATTTCCGTTGACTTTCAGCTTGTCAATCTTAAGTTCTCTGGGCTAAAATTTAATGAGTTGATTTCAGTGATTTCACGTCTTTTTGCCGGCTGATCTCACTTTTTATTTCTAGTCTAAACATTTTGGAGACTATAAATATATGCAGAATTCTTTGTTACTTTCTCTTGAATATTACGCACGATCTTTACACATTTATTTTTTAAATATTTATCTTATGCTCGTCGGAAACCTTGAGAGTCTTGAGACTATTCAACTTATCTATCACCGCGTCGATGATATAGCTCAAGGTACAGTCAAAATGTATATAACGTATATAACTATTTATAATTTGTATTAAATTATTAATTAAATGTTACATAGAATAAATTTACGCATAACTAACTACGTTTTACTTTCAAAGCTTACTTTTCCTTGTTACTCGTTTATTTTGATATTCAGAATCTTTAGTTAATTAATTATTTAAGTTTTTCCTATACGTAATGTGAAGAGATGATGGCCTTAAACAGGAGGAACCCATTCTATTATATATCTATTTACCTTGAAGAATGCTAGTTCTTCCTTGCATTCTGAACTGGGCCATTTCCCGGGTAAAGGTACTCCCGTTACGCACTTTCGTATAACGGACTTTATGTTGCCCCAACCTCCTATTACGATCCAATAGCAAGGATCTCTGTCATAATTTTTGCCGTTGCAAATTAATATATACGCGTCACGAGATGCACGAACCGAAAATGAGAGCTTTACTTCGGTAGTGAGTTCAAAATCTACATAATCATAGGTATCTCGAAGATTTTCATACTGTTTAAACTCTGAAATTATTAAGTGTATGTTACTTGAAGCTATCATAAAAGTATATTTTGTTTGTATTATTATAATGCATTCTATACAATATATCAATCTATTGTAAAACTTGCGAGGTATTTACCTTCCCATCGTTGATCGAATACCGGACCCATAGGTGTTTTAAAAGAATTTGTAAGACTCCAGTTGTTTTTAGTCCATGACTCCAAGCAGTCTTCGTATGCGTTCATTTTGCAATCTATCTCATTATTGCTGACTTTATTTAAAACGTGAAACTCTGAAATAATGCGCGCGCAAATATAATTGAAAATGTTTTACGAATAAGTCTATTTACATAAGATATTAAAAATTTGTTAAGATTTTTAGATTTTAATAAGAATTATAGTGCACATGTAAAAATGATGAAAATAATTTTATATTCTTTTAACTGTATATATTTAGCTACGCAAGCTGTAAAAATACTTATTTTAATTTTGATAAATGTGAGACTTACCAAGATCCTGTTCTTCTGGAGAATTATATAAATTATAGTTCCACACAAGAGCGCCGTTATCATCTTCTGAAGAGGCATATCAATTTTACTTTGTTAGAATTTAACTCTCCAATCAATACGGTTACTTTTCCGAAAATATGTAACATCTGATTCTTGAAGATAAAGAACGCGAAGATAATTAGCGAAGATCCATCGACGCTTTTTTCATTGTCAACGAAAATATGCTCTTCGTAAGATTAACAATTAAGTATCAGAATGGAAGTGAATCAAACAACATAACTAAAGATATATTATATATCTAATTAATTACGTCATTTCATATCACTTCAACAAAGTTTGTGACGAGTAGGATCTAAATAGTCTTCCCTAACGTACAATGCACTATACATTTAAATAGAATCCGCGTGAACAAATCACTCTCCTTTTATTTGATGACAACTGCTTGCATCTTCAGTCACGACAGATTAACTTAAAAGATAACATAATAAGAAAATTAAATTTTATGTCAAAATATTTTATATTGTGTCTGTTTTATACTATTCAGTCTGCCCCGGACGACAGGACAGTAACTGCTAAAAAGGAAATCGACTTCTCCGATAACGGATTCACAATCAGCATCTATCAAACGCGTCTGACGCATCAGAATACGATACCACAGGATATCTATTTCGCGCGCAGCCAAGAGTCGCTCGAGGCTCAGGCGCGTATGATTCGTCAACAATAGTACCTTATGGTAACACGCGGAAAACTATAGAAAACATATGTTTACGAAGCATACGCTCCTGAGCCTCGAGTGGCTTTTTGTAGTACAGTCACTATAGGATTTGACCTAGGAAAAAATGGTACCAAGCTGAATTTTAGTATAGACCTTCGTTTTTGAAAGGGAAAAGGGAAAGATTGAAAGGAAAAAGAGTTACACATTGTACAGTGGCCGCTAAGAAAAATAATTAAACAAATAGGGCTCAAATTCCGTTTTTTGCAAATATCTCGTTAAATATCAATTTTACAAAAAAAAAATACAAGAGTAGAACATTAAAGAGTGAACAATTTTGCACAAGAAATGTTCTATAAGTTGTTATTGCACGAGCATACTTTTCACGTAATTAATTTTGCAAGATGTACGCTGCGCGGTGAATTTACGGATCGCGCCGACAGACGTCAAGTGAATTAAAGCGTCGCACACGCGCACAAAAAATGTCACAATTTTTGAATGAATTATTGTACAGAAATGAACAAAGAATCGTTGAAAAGCTGAAACCTTCAGCTTTTTAATTCAATTTGGTTCGTTATTCTACGACAATTTTTGAAATTTCTACAATGGTTTAAATAAATTGTAACATTAATTTTTGCCTTTTTTTATCAAATCAGCCACAAGTAGGTTACGGACTCACGTAAATCCAACACCCCACTCTACGTGGCTTCTTAAAAGAAGATTACGTTTACGATTTCACTGTTCACGTGTGGAGAATCAACAAGAATAAGTAATATGATTTCAATCTCGGATCTCCTTAAGTAACGTTTCTACAAATCTATCTGTAAGAAGCCTCATAACTCGCAAAGTACTTAATGAAAAATGACTTAGTTATGTGTTTTAGAAAGCTCTCGAGATAAGCTACAAGATATGTAAAAATAGGGGGTTCTATATAAAATATTGAAATCGACATTCACGTGACCTTCAAATGACTATCCAAGGTCAAACCAATGACACCATTTTATGTCGCCCTTGAAACCATACAACTTTTATCTGAAACATTTTTCTCAAAAACGCTTAGTTTTTCAAAGAAATGCTTGATACGGGCACACTGATGCACCATGTATACTTGAAGTATACACTCTAAATACTTTCGTTTAGGCTGGAATTGACTAAATATTACTTCCAAGGGTATAAGGAAGTGATTCCAGCCATTTTGGTCCAATTTTGAAGGATGCCAAAAACAGGCCTTAGGGACCTTCCTCCTTTGTAGAAATTAGATCATATTTTACAACCTTTAAGGGCTACATCTCAAGTCTCAATATCCATTAGAGCAACGAAATATCACCAGCGGTGCATTTGGTGTACTGAGTGCAGTTGCACTGCCGGCGCAAATTAATTTCATAAATTTATCTTAGGTTGGCAATACAATCCTAACAACTCACTTAGTGTTTACACGTTATTGGATATTCTTGTAGCCCTTGTTGAGACGTTTTCAAAACACTCTTTCGTTCAGTCGATTTAAATTATGATTTGAGAGTTTTAAAGAATTATGATTTTAATAAGAGTTTGAAGCAATCAAATTTTCAGAAAAGTACTGGTTTTTATAAAACCATAATTAAAATTTACAAAATCCTTACTTAAAAGAAAACGGTTAAAATTGCCAATAACTCCTCATAGTTTTTAAGAGTGCAAGTAGAAACTTGCACATTGCTTCCTCATAGTTTTGAAGTGTGCAAGTAGAAACTTGCACATTGCTTCCTCATAGTTTTGAAGTGTGCAAGTAGAAACTTGCACGTTGCTTCTTCATAGTTTTTAAGTGTGCAAGTAGAAACTTGCACATTGCTTCCTTATAGTTTTTAAGTGTGCAAGTAGAAACTTGCACATTGCTTCTTCATAATTTTTAAGTGTGCAAGTAGAAACTTGCACATTGCTTTGTCATAGTTTTCAAGTGAGCAAGTAGAAACTTGTACATTGCTTTGTCATATTTTTTAAATGAGCAAGTAGAAACTTGCACATTGCTTTCTCATAGTTTTTAAGTATACAAATTAGAAATTTGCACATTACATCCTCACAATTTTTAAGTATGCAAATTATAAATTTGCATATTGCTTAATCAACATTTTATTTCGCTCATAAAGCTTCCTCTATGAGGAAGCCAAATTGAAATATCCACTAATAATTATACATCAAAGAAAAAATTTGGCTTCCTCATAGAGGAAGCTTTATGAGCGAAATAAAATGTTGATTAAGCAATATGCAAATTTATAATTTGCATACTTAAAAATTGTGAGGATGTAATGTGCAAATTTCTAATTTGTATACTTAAAAACTATGAGAAAGCAATGTGCAAGTTTCTACTTGCTCATTTAAGAAATATGACAAAGCAATGTACAAGTTTCTACTTGCTCACTTGAAAACTATGACAAAGCAATGTGCAAGTTTCTACTTGCACACTTAAAAATTATGAGGAAGCAATGTGCAAGTTTCTACTTGCACACTTTAAAACTATGAGGAAGCAATGTGCAAGTTTCTACTTGCACACTTAAAAACTATGAAGAAGCAATGTGCAAGTTTCTACTTGCACACTTCAAAACTATGAGGAAGCAATGTGCAAGTTTCTACTTGCACACTTTTTTATTCAATAATTGTTTAATTTATGCTGCGATATATTATTAAGTTAAATCTACAAAAAATTTACTAATTTTAATAAAACATTAAAACAGGAACTATTTATAGTATGTTCCTCTACATGAAAGATACATGATAACTAATCCAGATTCATGTGACAACCAATCCTGGGTATTATGATGTAAGTTGTCACATTTGCACGATTTTTTTTAAAATTAGTATTTGAAAAGTGTGGCAACCATCCCCGGTATCCCCTAACTGTCATCTTCAATTATCGGTTATTGAAAAATCATGTAAACGTATTTTAATATTTTCCTTGGAACTAAATTTCGTATGAGTCAAACTGGATTTATTCTAAATTCTCAACAAATGATATAAGGTAATAAATAAGAAAGATAGTGTCAAGAGTAATATTGATATAATTAAAAATATTGCGTATAAGATATAGACATTGTCAATAAAATACATTTATAATGTAAAATACATTAATACATTACCCAGATGTCATAGATCGCAATACCGATAATTAGAAAGAAACAGTGACATAATGCGATAGATATTGATACACCAGTAGCATTAAAAACAATTAACAAAGAGAACAATGTAAACTATATATTGCATCAAATTAAAACTACTGGAGCAGCAAAAGAGCAAAAGCGAGATTAAAATTATAGTTATGAGTTGCGACTCTTGTGTGAGCGATGATGAATACGTATAACTACTAAAATCTCACGAAAACATATCGATATTTCAGATGCGCTTTCAAACAAATATAATAGACATTTCACACAATAAAGACATTTACATATCCAAAAAGGCTATAGTTCCTACAAACGTAGTAAAACTAGATATAACGAATATGAAGGAAGAAATAAAGAAGAAAGCAGAATCGTCAACAGAATGTGCGCAGAAAAATAATGATTTATTTTAATCCATAACATTGACAATCTATTGAAGGAAACGCAATATTGAAAAACATATATAAAGGTGACCGAAGCAAAGATGACAGTTTTCAGTTAAGAGTTGCTGAAAGTAATGTTTCGTGTAATAATAAAAAATCAATTAATCGATATATTTCAAAGAAAAATAAAATCTCTTTTATTAAATACAAAAAATACATGCATATTAAAAGTAATGAAAACAACTATAAAATGAGTTAAAGTCATCGACAAAAAATTCGATATTCTGCATTAATTTAATGTCCATAGGTACCTATATAAATAAAATATTTAATTTGCAATATTAAAAACTCATAATTGCTCTATCAACTTTTTAGTTAGAACAATTAATCAAAGATTAAGAGTTACTTGTAAAAATAATGTCAGCAAGTTTTACATTGGCCGATTAAATTAAGAACAAAGAAGTTTCTATTTGGAAAGTTCCAAGCAAGGTACACTTTTTTGATTTTTTTATATATCTTATAAAAATCTAACGCGGCACCCTTTATTAATGCAAAATTTTAACTTTAATATTCATTTCTTATTAATGCGTGAATATAAAAAATTTGGATAAATGCAGAGAAAAGTGATTAATAATAGAGCATATAATTATACAATAATTTTACATTAATTTTTACAGTTGAAATGCTAGCTGATATAAAAGAAAAAGATATAATAGTTTGACATAAAAATACACTTCTTAGATAAAAGATAAATTTTTAAATTATTCTGTAGGTAGTACAATATGTGATTTGCAAGGTCAAACTGATATTAAGGGAGTGAATCTCATATAGCAACATCTGCAAGATCTACATAAATTAATCTCTGCTTTCTGTTTGGAATTGGCCGTTTAATTTTCTGTTTTTGATTTTAACTTTTGACATTGCAATCTTGAGAATTAGCGGCACTTTCATAGACTCACCAAACGACTCGAACAACGACTTATCGTCCAAATTTCTGCTTGTTCACTATCAGCTCACTGAAGATGACTTTGTTACAGGTTGAAACGTTAGACACATTATTGTTTACATTCAAATCAGGGTTGGAAAAGTTACTTTGTAGAAGTATCTATAGTTACAGTTATATTTTCTTTCACTGAAAAAGTAACTAGTTACAGTTACAAGTTACCAACTCTAAAAAACAACATGTTACAGTTATAACTAATAAATAGTAATAC
Source organism: Leptothorax acervorum (assembly GCA_035220615.1). Classification (NCBI taxonomy): domain Eukaryota; kingdom Metazoa; phylum Arthropoda; class Insecta; order Hymenoptera; family Formicidae; genus Leptothorax; species Leptothorax acervorum. Next base: position 202,793 of record JASTWQ010000331.1, on the reverse strand, counting down.
AAGTCGTTACTTTTCATTTACTTTCTTACAATGATTATGTACTACTACTATTTTTTAAATATAAGAATTTCACATTTCAAGCTTTACTAATTTATTATATACTACATATTTATGTATATCACTACTGTTACACACATCTTTTTGGTAACGCTTCTTAAAATTTGAATTTTAACTACATATTTCATTATTCTCCTTTTTCCTCTTTTTACTTCTTTCATTATAACCCTCTCTTTTCGAAGGAAAATATTGGAGGTAATTGGATTTTTGAATTTGAGTCTTAATCAGATATAAGAGTTTGTGATTTAAAAAATTTTTCTTATACATCTTTTATTTTCAGATGCTAAATTAAAAGTTTTTTTCAGCTTGAGCTGCTTTATTTAGATAAGTTGGAAGTTACTGTAAATACATAAAAGAATTTCACAACTTCGTTATACATATACATAGGGTAACATTATACTATTTGTAACAATTGGTCCTTTTAGTGTCGATGCTTTTTATTTGAATCCAAGATATCGTTTACAAAATGTCCATTTTCATAAATTGCGTTTCTAAAAATTTTCATGTGATATTTTTAAATGTTTTGCGATCTATAAAAGTAATATTTCTATCGGCTTTCTGAACAGCGTCAGCGATAAACTCAGACAAGTTTAAATTGTTTACAAAGCCAATTATTTTCAAATGTTCGATCAATACGTTTTTATTGAAAGTAACAGTTGCCATGTTATCTTCCTTGTAAATATTAATAATATCATTGTTATTAATCGTAGATGCCGTTAACATTTCTGTCCCTCGTAAAGATCTTATCAATGAATTTCCGTCGAAGATTTCCAAGTTGTCAACTATTAAAGCGCCTGTCGGATTTTGCCGCGTATTGAGTGTTTACACGCATTTGGTCAAATCAGTGTAGTTGATTCTATTGATTGTGTTCCACAAGACCTCATCGTTCAGTAATGTCGAGATTATCAAATTCTCGAAATACACTTGTTGAAAAGTTTTATTTACTTTGTCAAAGAAAGTAGTTTGCAAGATAATCAGCTTTATAGACACATTATCGATAACAGATAATTTAATAAATAGTAGTATTCTATTTAAGGGGATGCTGGAGCCGTCTGTATAACCGACGGAGTGACAGCGACACTGACATAATCGGTCTAAGTAATATCTTTGAATTGGCTGAACAGAATGGAAAATACTTTTACACGATTAAAGTACGCACAAAAATGTAGAGGGCTGTATATGATTTTTTCTGATAAACTAAAAAAAATTTTATATTGTCTTCACCTGACGACAGTATTTGCTTTATACAAAAATTCTGCAGTTTTTCTATAGAAAATAGTGATACAGCCCTCTACAAAAAACTGTCAGGAATAATATCGTGCAATTAGAAGTAAGATTTGGAGCCTAAAAAAAAAGATATTACTTAGACCAGTGAAAGATGCAAATATAGGTGCTATCCTTGTCTATTACAAGGACAGATATAGAGTTTGTCGGTAATTTTGTCGGTAAAACAGCGACATCGTCGGAGTTCGGCCGTCGCTCCAGGATCCCCTTAAGCAACCTGCAGAAGTGATATCTTGTTCGTGCGTTACATAATCCTCCAACTTTTTCATGGTGCCAAGAGTTACATTTCCAAACATGAAATTTGCCGATATCTTTGTCAAATCTGAAATTGATAAAGTTGAAATTTATATCGTTAAAATAAAATTTTTATGACGCAAAATAGGGCAATTTTTTAATTATGGTTTGAAAATACTTTATTCCCCTGTGGGGTTAAAAGGGCGTTTTGGAGGGACGTTCCCAACCCTTCACAACAATGTACAAGTAATCCTTAACCTATCCCTACCTATACACACACACACGCACGCAACGCTCGCCTTGTCCTTTCTTTGAATCCGCTCTTAATACTAACTTATTTTCTAACTTACATCTATCTTAATCTATCGGGACTTCCGTTTCCTTACAATATTTCTCATTCGTCCTCTCGTTCATATCCCCCTCATTCTCCCGCCCCCCTCTTAGCCTCTCTATTTCCTTCATCCAATCCTCCCCCTCCCCCTCCTCTCCCAGCATCCTTCCCACCACCCCCTGCCATCCCTCATCCTCCCACTCTCTCCCTCTCGAACATCTTTCCCACACGTGTTCCCATGATTCCTCTTCCCTCCCACATATCCTACATCTTCTGCTTTCTTCCTCTTCCCAGTACTGCCCCTCCCTCACTTCATTGCCTAGTCTGAACCTTATTACCCTACTCCATCTCCTTTCTACCCAACCCTTTTCCAAATATCTCGGGATCCCCTCTACCCTTATCTCCCTATACCATCTGTTATACTTTGACCCTGATTTTTTCTAATCTTTCTTGCTTTTGTATCTGCCACTCTCTTTCCATCAAATTTTCATAACCTAGTCCTTCCTCCTCTCCCATTCTCACTCCCACCCTCTCCATGTATTCCTTTCTTTCTTGTTCCCACCTTCCTATTATCTTTCCCTTCTTCCACCTTTCTTTCATCTCTTCATAACATTTTCTTGCAATTCCCCCCCCCTTTGCCTTCTTCCAGTTTCCTTTCGAAATTCCATGCTCTCTTGTTTGCTCTACCTCTCATTTTCTCTCTCTCCAATTCATCCCTTACCATGTATCCTGGAGTCCTCCAATTCAATCCGAATATCCATCTTAAATATCTTTCGTGAATGCCTTCTATCTCCCCCCACTCCCTCCACCCTCACACCTCCGCTCCATATCCCATCACTGTCCATATCAGTGTATCATACAGCCAGATTCTTCTCTTCCAATCATTACCCCACATCCTTTTCCCTATCCCCCATACTTCTCTCATCACAATTGCTGCTTTTTTTCTTCTCTCTCTTACGTGAGCTTCCTGTTTTCCATTCTCTCTCACTGTGTATCCCAGATACTTGAATTCTTTTACCTCCTCTATCTTCTTATTCTTCCATCTCCAATCCATTTTCTTCTTCCTACCTCCACTCTTCCTAAACCTCATTAACTTTGTTTTCTCCGTACTCAGCACTAATCCTTTCCCATCCAAGTATCCTTCCAGCCTACTAATCATTGACCTCATATCTCCAAGTATCCTTCCAGCCTACTAATCATTGACCTCATATCTTGTTCATCCTCCGCCATTAGCGCCACGTCATCCGCATACATCAGAGTGTAGATCTTCTCCCCCCTCAATCTTATTCCTCCCCAACCTCCTTTCCTCATGTAATCCTCCATGTCTGCTATTAACAGGTTGAATAGTAGTGGACTCATTGGACAACCCTGCCTTACTCCTCTCGCCATCCAAAATACTCCTCCACTCTGCCTCCCCACTCTCACCTTGCTCCTCGTCTCTCTCAGCACTTCCTCCACCCTGTTTACTAGTCCCTCCCTCACTCCTCTTCCTCTCATGGCCTTGATCAACACCTCTCTGTCCACTGAGTCAAAGGCCGCTTTCAGATCTATAAATAACACCGTCATCTTACCCTTGTCCTTTCCAAGCTGTCTGTTTATCAGGTAATTTAGCGCATATATCTGATCCATTGTCCCCATCCCCCTCCTAAATCCTGCCTGATTGCCTGGAATCAAATTCTTTGTTTCCACCTCCTCCCTTAGCCTCTCTGCCAGAACCGCCGTATATATCTTATATGCCGATGGCATGACCGTTATCCCTCTATAGTCTTTCACCTCACGGCCCTCCCCTTTTTTTATTATCGGAATTATTTCTCCTTCTTTCCATTGCTCCGGCCAACCTTCACCTCTCCATACTCTCTTACATATTTCCCAGATCCATTTCTCCATTTCTTCTCCTCCGTATCTCCATGCTTCATTCGGTATCTCGTCAGTGCCTATCGCTTTCCCATCTTTTAATTTTCTTATCACATTCCTCACCTCCGCTAATTCGATTTCGTCCTCTCCTTGTCTCACGTGTCCTCCGTCTCCCATTGTCACCCTGTTATCCACCTCTCCCATCAATTCCATGAAATACTCCTTCCACTCTTCCATCTTTATCTCCTCATTTATCCTCTTTCTTCTCCTCCTTACTCTGCCTATCAGCTCCCACACTTTCGCTTCTGTTCTCGCTTCTCCTACCTCTCTTATCATCTTATCCCTCTCTTCTTTTCTCTTTGCCTCACACATCATTCTATATTCCCTCCTTCCTCTTCTATAGCTTACGCCATCTTCAGTTCCTCTCCTCCATTTTCTTAGCTCTTTCCTTACCTCCCTCTTTTTCTCCCTACATTCCTTATCCCACCACCCTCTTCTACTCTTTCTTTCCTCTCCTCTCTCAGCCTCGTTGTCTTCTATTGTCTTCTTTACCTTAGCAATTCCCTGTTCTAGCTCTTCTTGAACCTCCGTTTTTCCGTTCTCTAACTGTCCTAATCTCTCCATAAATTCTTTTCTTCCTTCCTCATTCCAAACTCCCCTTCTCCTTACTCCACCCCCTCCCTGTCTCTTTTCTTCTCTTTTAAGCCTGCCTCCTATCCATACGATTATCGGGTGATGATCTGAGTCAATTCTTTCTCCTACCTCCAGCCTCTCCACCCTCTCCCTGACGTTCTCCTCACTTATTACGTAATCAATTACCGTCTCACTTTTCCCTCCTGTGAACGTGAATTCTCCTTCTTCATCACCTCTTGTGTTTCCATTTAGTATCGACCACCCCCTATCTTCTATCAACTCTAGCAGCTTCCTCCCGTCTCCGTTTATTTTCTTGTCCTTCGATCTCCTTCCTCCTCCTTCCTCCTCTCCCCCTTCCTCCTCTTTCCATCCTCCTTCTTCCCCTGTTCTTGCGTTAAAATCTCCCCCAATCAAGGTCTTTATCCCTTCGTTTTTCTGTTCCATCTGCTCCTTCAGGCCTTCCAGTTTTTTGTCTATATCATTATTTACATATATCCCAATTATCCTCCATTTTTCCGCACCAATCTTTATCCTGCATTCCATTCTACCTTCTTCTCTCTCTCTGCTCTTCTCTCCTCCTTCTCCTCTTCTATCCCTTTCCTTATTCCTAGAAGCATGCCTCCCCTTGCTCTTCCTTTTTTGTTTCTCCTAGTTGCCATCTGTACCTTCCAATCAAATTCAATTGGCATATTCTCTTTCATCTTCTCCTAGCCTTTCTCGTCTAACCATGTCTCCATCATTATCACCACATCCCACTCCTTTACCCCCTCCCAAAATTCTTTGTCTTTATTTGTTACCCCCGCCACGTTCCAAAATGCCACTCTCCACATCCTATCATATTCTACACTTTTCTCCTTCCCATCTACTTTTACCATTTCTCCTTTCCTTCTGCCTCCCCTTCTCTCTTCCTCGGTTTCTCTCCTTTCATCCACCCTCCCGCTTATTTCCTTTCCTCCCGTCCTGAGACTGCACCTTGCCACTACTGCTCTTCCCCCCTCACCCTCCACACTCTACCTTCATTGTCTCTAAGCACCTCCTCTTCCTCCTCCCATCTCCACCATTTTCCCTCTATCTGAATTCTTCCATAGCTTACCCAGACTCTCTTACCCTCACCTTTCTCTCTCTCTCTTCTTGCTATATCTTCGAGGATTCATCTCATCTTTCTCTCCTTCATGTCAGATCGTCGTCCAACCGTATCCCCCTCTCTCTCAGCCTTCTTCTCTCTTTCATGATCCTTGCCTTCTGTTCCAGATCTTTTAGTCCTACTACTGCCAATCCACCATCTCTAATTCTCATCTTATTCGCCTCCGTATCTATTCCAATCTCCTTTAAAATTTCTCCTATCTCTTTTTCTATCTCTTTTCTTTCCCCTTTCACTCCTCTTATGACAACATTTGTTCTTCTCTCTTCTCTCTCTCTCAATTCTATTTTTTTCTCGATATCCTTAATTCTTTTCTCCATTATCTTCCCTCCTCCATCTTCCTCTCTAGCAACTCCTCCACCTCTTTTATTTAGAAGCGCCCCCTCCACTTCCGTTAATCTTCTCTCCATATCTTCTTTTTCCTTCTGCCACCTCTCTTCTTTTTCCTTAAAACTTCTTCTCATCTCCTCTATCTCCGCTTTGTTTTCTAGCAGTTGCATTCTCACCATTTCTTTCATCTCCTCTATACCTACCCGTAATTCTCTTTTTAACTCCTCCCTCATCTCCTCCATCCAGCTTACTCTCTTAGCCGGCGACCTTTGTACCTTTTTACTTGCGTTCATATTCCCCCCTTCTGCCCCTTCCATCTCCAGCCTCTCTCTCTTTTTCCTCGCTACTTCCGCGCTACCTACGCTACCACTTCTCTCCCGCATATATCCCTCCCCCTCCCCCCCAACAAACTTTGCAATTATTCCCTTCTCCTCGGACATGATTTTATCTATATTGCTATCTGCCTCTCTATCTATCCTACGCCCGGGGCTGTGTACTAGTGTACGTCTCCTCTCTATATACTTTTACTCTATGCCCGCGTGCGCGCAAAACTCTCCCTCTACTCGCTCCTCTATGTCGTACGTTAACCGCGATCAGTGACTCTTTTCTCTCGCTACCACTATCCCTTAACCCTTGCCTTATCGGCCCTCCCAGTGCCCTTTACACACTCTCACCCACTCTCTCTCTTCCACTCTCAACCTCCACTACACTCCTCGCTCTCGATTCTCCTTATTTCCGTCACACAGCGCAACTTTCTTTCCAGACTCTCACACACGTGTCAACCACATCCACACCGGAAACGGAAGTCCCAATTTTTTTTTTTTTTTTTTTTTTAATTATTATTTATAATTATTTTTCAATTATTCGCTAAATTTATCAGTTATGTTGTAAATTACATAATAACATTATAATATTCTTCTTACTTTTTAATTCTATATTACAAAGGGAAAACGAAAAGTTTTCTTAATAAATCTGTTCTTTAACTTGTCTTTCATAACAGATAGCTTTATTATAAACAGTAAAATTTGATACTTTATTTTGACAATATACAATCGAATAATGTTTAGAAGCTTTAATAAGCTTTAATTATTATACTTACAAGAAAACTGTTGATTGGTGTTTAATGTTACGAATTCCGAGAAAAAGTGATCATTAATAAGTCTAGGTAGATTGAATTGTTACGTGAGACTTTATATCGACCTTATTCCAGAATATTTTAATTATTGCATCATTTTCAGTTTTCAATAAGAAATCTAGATTCAACCATACTTTAGCATCAACACAATTGAAACTGAATATTTTTCACGACGGTCAGATTTTCAAAAAATAAGATCTGATAAAAGACTACGAGTTTCGTTAAGCAAACTCTCTATGTTGCTTGTGTCAATACGTATTCGTTACATTTCCATCGATCTAAAATTGTAACAGAACAATATTTTACCAAATATGTATATGTATGCGTTATGTAATATACATGTATTAACAAATTATATCTGAAAGATTCCATCAATTTCCAGATTCTCAAAAGTAATTTCTTTATTAATGACTTTGTGTCTGCTGAGAATAATGAAATTATCAATATATGTTTTAGATATGTTGCCGAAGTGCTTTTTTTACCCGTGATGTTGATAGAAAATTGATGGCTTATTAGAACGCAATTCTCTGGAATTCTATATAATGCAAACGATTAAGATTTTTAACATTAGCTTCTTCAGCGACAAGCTGTTGAAAACATGTTATCTTTTATCAAAAAGAAAAAAATCATGAAAATGAGTTTCTGATGCAAACGTCAAATAGAAGTAAAACGTGAAGTAAAAGTGATAGAACCGGCGGTTTTCCAAAAAAGGAAAGAAGAGTAGAAAATATAAATTCTTTTCTGTTATTGCTTTAGAAGCATCCCAGTTTCATATACATACAAGACCATATTTTTGGAAGCTACGTAACCATGAATATACGTATATGTATATTGTATATATAATATATGTATATGTATACATATAATATATACGTTCTCGACCGTGACGTTGTAGTAAAAAATCTTCGCCCCTTTAAACTTCAAAGTAATACCACTATAGGTATTAGGCTGGTAACGCTGCTAGTGTCGAAAAAGTGAAGCCTTATGTCCACGATATTAGAAACTAGAAATCGCTCCGAGATCTTCAATTACAAAGAAGAATTTTAAAAAAGTCTAAATTAAGTCAGTTCAGTGCGAGAACTCGGGGCCGAGGAGGAGGATGGAGGAAATGGAGGAACGCGACCTGTCCGACGGTTTCCGGATGGTGATTCGAGCCTCATCGAGGTACTCTCGCAGAAGCGGCTCCTGAAATACAACCAGCGGCCTACCTTTTGTTCTCAGAAATTGAAGAATGTGTTCACTGCTCAAGTTCTTGGAGGACGAGAGCGTCAGGATTGTCAATATCGGTGAGTAATCTCATGTGCGTACTGGATCCCACACACTCGTCGCAGAATAAAATCGTCCTGTCTTCGTAGTGCTAGAAAGAATCCAATTGATTGATCGTGAGCAGTGCCGGCAGTGCGATAAAACACTGACGCATTATATATGTATAGATATCGTTTTTTGGTGAATTGCAATACATTTTTAACAAATATTATATATGGCGCGCATTTTTTATTATATTATATGCATTGAGATATCTATAGCATGAAAAGTGGAAATTGATAAGAAAATTGAACATTATTGGCATGAAGTTACTAGCTCATTTTTCTCATGTTCTTTCATAACGCGAGAGAATTCCTTATTGTTAATCGGCCTTAGTGAGGATTTATTTTGACTGCATAAATAAGAATATTACGTCGTCAAAAGAATATATTAAATTATATTTATAATATATTCGGAATACATTACAAAAATATTAAAAAGTTAAATTGTATTAAACTACTTATGATTTACTAAATTATTATACGTATCTATTATTACACTTAATATATGTAATAATAAGTCTATTATTCTAGTGATTGATAGCTCGTCTGGTGATTGCCTAATTCCATATTCTCATGCAACGCAGAAGCTCCTCTCTCCTAGAAGAGGAACTTTTGCGAGAGGACGGTTTAAAATTATTAATGAAACTATATTAATATTATTGCACAATTCTTATATTAATTATTAATTATTAGTGAAACAGTAAATTTTTATTTACCCAATATTCGATTTATCCAATTATATAGGTATTACCCAGTATTTCCTTTATCTAATTACAACGCGAAAAATGCGATTTATGCATGAAATCGACATAAGTGTGATTGATCAAATCCTTCTTTATTTCGAATAGAGCTTAAAATCGAATGAAATATGTAATAAGAAACAAACCTGAGGAATGTTTAGCCAGTCGTTGGCAAAATCCATTGCTTCGGACGCGTTTCGGATCGCATCTTCCGGGTCTCATTGTCAGTACTGCCAATCCGGGCAAAGGCCAGGCGCGACCGCGTCAACAAGCGCACCTACGGCCCGTCCATCGTTCCAATCGGAAGTAAAGTTTGTAATCGGCAGATCCGGCACCTTTGATTGGATCCAGTGCATCAGTCCTTGCTTCGGGGTAGCGCCTTTGCCCTCGTCATCGTCGCCTTCCTATATGGGCACAGAAATGGAGTAGTGCTGGATCAAGGTCCATATATTATTATAGACCAAGATATAATTTCAATTTACGGTCTACATTCCGTCAATATTTTATTCGCCGGAAAACTATACCCGGAAGTCCCATTGGCGTCAACATCGCACCAGTTCCCGACGCGAAGAAGTGCAGAGCGTACGGACGAGGATTGTTGCCTACTGGCGTTCGCGTCCAGGATATCGTCGACTTTATCGTCCTTACTAAGGACGCTGCATGAGAATGTACCGGACATTTGCGTAATCGGCCCGGAAGACGTCAATCAACCAATGAAATAAGTTCTTGCTATATTCAATAAAAACTGTCACTCCAAGAATACTTTGTTACTTTTAAAATATGTTATTTCTTGGTTTACGTCACATTTAATATTTTTATGTTTTAATACTTTTATATAACTTTGTAATCGTTAATGAGAGACAATCAGTTATCAATGCAAGAAATAATTGTAAATAAAATAATCAAAATTATGTCTGTTTAAATTTGGAAAAGGAAAAGAAAAATATGAAATGTCGAGAAAGTATCGAAAAATGTTGTGGCAGATGTTTTGCTTTAATTTCAATTATCGATTCCGTGCATTAACGATATTGCATTAAATTACTTTAAAATGTAACCAAAACCAACGCTACGACTTACAAATGCCACTATACGCCGATTAAGGAAGGCCGTCACATAGTAATGATCACATATGTGGAGGCAAAGAGATTCCCAAGTCCTTCAACGTGGGTCTTTACAAGGAGTCCAATCAGAGCTTTTGGACCGGGTCTGCGCACTATCAGCACCAACGGCGTTATCAGCGAAATTTACAGTAGACACAAACAGAGCCCTTGGTTTCTCCATCGAAAGCCCATCCAAAGCAAAGATAGAATGCAACAATAACGGCGATGGAACCGCCGATGTTTCTTACTTGCCCACCGCACCGGGCCAGTACGCGGTCCGCATCATCTGCGATAACGAGGACATTCCCAAATCTCCTTACGTCACGACTATTTCACCGAAGGCCGACTTTGATCCGGAAAAGGTAACTCGAGTTTTTATTTTACTATATTAATTTATTTCTTTATGTAATCTGTGTACATACATAAGTACAGTAAATAAACTATTCGATCTCAATAAATAAATACCTGTAATAACTTCAACATTAGGTAATTTTTATTTAAATCTAAAAAATAATGCTAATAAACCATTTTTTGTGTTTTTAACAGAAACGTACTCAGCTTAATTCAGTAGCTGCGCGCGTTTACCGATTTTTTAATAATTTCATAAACGATTATAGCGTTAACAAACGGGGATGCGCCGCGATTTCATACATTAAGCTGCATAATAAAAACTATGCAACTTTATTAACGTAAAAATAACGTACAAATCGTTAGATTGTAGGACACTCGAGTATGGATGCCGCATCCGGAGAAGGTGTGGGAATGCGCCGTGCTCCTTATAGAGCGAACTACAGGCAGAATCAGCCGACATTGAAAGTGCGCATGGAGGAGTCAAAACAGTCGAGGATATTGGAGATCAGATAGGACAACGATCTCCCGCTACTCCGAAATCCCGGCCAGTCTGATCGGAAAAGGCAATCTCACGTCGCTGTTGTTTCTTCACGAGCCCGCTGTTCTCTACACTCTCCAGATTCGCTTCCAACGGCATTTTATTTATACCTACTGCGGCATCGTCCTGATAGCCTTCAACCCGTATAAGATGAATTATCCTGCATCTACGGCAATAACTCGATATAGGTTTATATAAGCAAAAATAGCAAAAATCGCATGCGACGATAATGCTCTATTTAGGCAGCGAGGCCTAATATTTGCCTTGGAAGACGTCAGCGAGAAAGATCCCAGAGAAGTAGACGCGTCGCGATTTAACTTAAATTATATTGGTATGGATGGCAATATAGGATGTCTAGGTAAAGTATATCTTATTGCTAATATTTTTGCAATAAACAAACTAACTGTTGGCTGTTTTAAGTGCCATGCGATATGATTGCATTGTTAAAATGTGCCGTTGCAGGCTTGATAATGTACTCCTATTGCAATTCTCACAACTTTGTTAGATAAGATTTTATATACTGATTAGATTTTATAATTAAAGTGTTCTTTTTTAATTTATTAAAAATGGATAAAAAAATTTCATGTAGAAAATTTTACTTATCATGGTACTTTTTGACACGGAACAGAAGAGGCGCGAACATGCTTTTTAGAATTTCTTGCACAGATATTTGCAATTACTTTTGGCACTCAAACAGTTAAGGCTCCTGGTACTCCGGGTACTCGCCGCGGTATGTAAGATTGTGACGTCAGAAGCGAAAAATGACACGTTGAAAATTTTTGCATTTTATTTCCAAATAAAAAGATATTTGCTTAAAGTAACACTATAATACAGATCACTTCAACACACTTCAAAAACACTCCAAACGGCTGTTTATTAACTGTCGAGGGAAAGGGATGCTGCTTGGAGTATTTTTGAAGTGTGCTGAAGTGATCTGTAGACAGTAGTGTTATTTTAAGCAAATATTTTTTTATTTGGAAATGAAATGCAAGAATTTTCAACGTATTATTTCAACTCATTTCTCGCTTCTGACGTCACAATTCCAACATGGCCGCGGCAAGTATCCAGGAGTCTTAAACAACTACCACTAAGTAAATAAAGAATTACAAAATAATGTTATTATATGGTAGTTAGTGTGTTATAAAAGCTAGTGTTATAATATTCACTGAAAATCTATACGTTATACGTACCTACACCATAGATTTTCAGTACTGGCAGTGAATATCGGAACGTAGCCAATTTAACTGTGAGGATCAACATACGAACGATATAATCAGTTGACGTGTAAATATATAAGAATATATTTTTATATTTGCATGTGTAGTAAATGGAGCTGGCCTAGCCATGGCTACAATGGATATTATTAAGTTAAATGGAGGATTATCTGCAGCTAATTTCTTGGATGTTGGCGGTAATGTGAAAGAAGACCAAGTTTTCCAAACGTTTAGAATCCTCAGTGAAGGTATGTAATCTGTAATACATAGGACGATTTAGATACAAACATGAAATGCAAACAAATTTCTTTTTTTTTGTCAGATCCAAAAGTCAAATTTATTTTTGTTAACGTTTTTGGAGGCATAAATTGTACAACGATAGCGAAAAGTATTTTCGCAGCGTCGCAAAATTTAGGACTTAAAATACCGCTTGTTGTAAGGCTAGAGAAGGTAAGACATCTCAATCTCCTTTTTTTTTTTATTAGATTAAAAGTATCTTATTGTTTCTATTATTTATAAGTTCTCTAAATTTATAATATATTTATTTTTATTTGTGTTCTCTCTTGTAATACAATTTATGAATAAATTTTAAGTATTTTTTAATTATTTATTTATTTCTTAGGTACTAATGTACATTTATAGCAGAAGGCAAAAAAGTTTCGTCCAAATCTGGATTGATCATATTCTCAGGGAATAATTTGGATGAGGTGGCAAAAAAAGCGGTAATCTTGATAAAAACATAGTAATCGTAATAGTACATTGTCGACTCATATTTATCTATGTATAAGACTGGAAATCTGTGGTTTTAATGTAAAGAAAAACTTTACGCGAATAACTTAGAGCAGGGAATTGTTACAAACGACTTTCTTTTAGAATGTTCTATGAGAATACTATTATATAAATTAATTTGTATAAATATCATATGATTTTCGTATTCGCATATGTTTAAATACGCAAAGTGCTGCGTATATATTATAATGTTATTGAGCTTTATCTTCAATTCAATCATCTATAATGGCACATACATTCCGATTACGCTTCTGTTAATTAGATTAATATGTCTAACAAGATTATAATTAAGTAGCTCTTCTTGCTATTTTATAAGAAGGTAAAATTGTATTGTTACTAGAATTTTAAAGTTTAGGTATTTCAATTTTGTTATAAAACGAGATCGAAATGTGTATATTATTGTGTTGCGTTGTATAATTTAAATTGCTGATGAAGACATTTAACGTTTATATAAACCTAGGTATGTGAATTTTAGGATAATATTGAATGCAGGTTTAGGTTCTGACTTACAATTAGTCTCAAGTTGTCTCTTAACATTTATTTCATAGCTAATTCAACCGATAAATGATGTAGGATACCCGTTTGCTTATTATTTGATTATAATTTTGTGGTTAATTTATCATGCGATTATCTGAGTATCAAGAATTCATCGAAAAAACAGTGTCCTATAAATTTTATATTCTTTTCAAGAATTTATATGCGTTTGTTCTATATTTTATGATATTTCGCTGACTGTGTGCTATATAATTAAATTTTTGAAAAGGTTATAAATATGATAAAACAAATGGTTTATCATGAATAACACGTTGACGCAATAATCATTTAAATTATTATTAAAATGTCTTTAATCATGTAGTGCAAAATATCGAGCTGGCTTCAATGAATGATCGATAATATATGATTAATTTTATTTTTATTAGAGAAACATATGTGGGATCTATGCTGACGCGCAAATTTGATTCAAAACAGTGCGAATCGTATTTTAATGTGGGGGAATAAATGTTGAAATCGCTAAATTCGGTGACAGCTTGATCGGTCTTGATTGTTCGACTGAAGTGGTATCTCGAATCTCTTTCTGACTTTGGAGTGCCGCGATAACACACACACACACATACAAATTGATTTTAGCATGTGCATCATCGCGTCGTCTCGAAACAACTTTTGTAGATAATTATAGATAACAATATACCATATAAATATATTAAATCGTTGTGTGAATTCCACTGGCACTATACTTTATAATATTTTATTATATTTTATACAGGGTAATTCTGAAATATACATATATGTATTACAAATATATTACATTTTATTATAAATATATTATATTTATTTCATGATAATAGTTTTAATGTAAGAAGCATCAGAGCATCACATAAAGCCATATAAGAACATAATTCTTAAATCGCAAAAATTTTTATGATTGGTTCAAGCGACAAAGCGGTAAACAAATAAATATTTATTTACCGCTTTGTCACTTGTTAATGTATGTATGTAGTTATGTTTATATTTTACTTTTGGCTGTGATTTGTGATTGTCGGATTGTCGCGCTTTCGAGAAGGACTCGGTATCTAATAATTGCACAGAGGCAATTTAAATGTAATTACATTTATGCGTTTTTATTGTTATCCATTGCTTTCACACGACAGTTAATTGCGCGTCTTTTTGTAATAATAGCTCTTAGGCGTGTTGATATGCGATTGGGCCGTGTAATATTCGACAAGGAGAAAGATCGGCTTAATTTCGAAGACCTAGCTGACAGCAGATAAAGTTCCGACAACAGCGAAAAAAAAGAGGTCATGCGTTATTTTTCGAAAACATTATCCGTTCTGGCAGATATATTTCGCATATTTGTATTTTCTTTATATTAAAGTTAAAGATACGAAAAAAGACGTTTTTTTTTAAATATCAAACCCGTAATTTTTTTATTTTATTTCATACCTTGAAAAATACCTATGTATAGGTATATTTATATATTTTTATATAATATAAAATAAAATAGAAGCATGTATATTGTATATAGTTATATGCTATATATAATTGCTTATTAAATATTATATTTTATATTTTCCAAATTCTTTTACGATTTGCGAATAAGGAAATGCGGACATGTTAATCGGATTGTATTCGTCGTAGACTGCACGTAGACATGACGGAAAATGGACTGGATAATTTGTAAAATGCGAGATCGGCTACGGACAAAAGGAAATCGTGCTGTAAATAATTGATTGAGGCGCATTAGCTGTTATCTCATTGTATGACGTAAGTCTCATCATATATTGTCGGAATTATGGTCGAACAGGGGCGACTAACAATAAGTTTTTCCCGTTTCTGTTTTCGGGCTAGAAAAGTGGTCAAAAGGTGACGAAAAGTTGGAGGTTTGCCGAGAATACTTTCTCTTTCTTTTATTCTTCTTCTCCCGATAGGTAACTATCTTTCCGCTTGTCTTGCTCCTCGCTTTCTTCAGCACTGATCATTTCTTTCGCACATCAGGATACCTATAAACAATAGCGAAGTGTCCCCTATCTGCTAAAGACAAAATTTTTGGTTAACTCTCTAAGTATATATTTTAATAACACTTTCATGATTTGTCTAGAAGGAAATCTATTTTTGACAAGTAATTTTGCATAACCGTTAAAAATTTTGGAAGGCTTTTGATCAGTTAGTTTGTGCATCTAATTTATATATCTTCATTCATGTTATGTGAAATTAAACGTGGGTTGGCATCAGAGTGACCGATTACTGCTGTAAAGAGTGTAAAGAATAGGTTATAACGTATTTCATTCATGAAAAAATGTACTAGTTTAACGAAACATATACCAACAACAAATACGAGATACGTTTCTTGATAAATTTATTTGCATAAATATTCTGTCGATCAAATAGGGTGAATTTTATTCTCAAAATAGACGTAAAGTTTAATGTCCGATAATAAACGTATGCGTCACAATTAATTTCAAATGTAACAATTCAAATAATTGGCATAAATCTCCGTCATAAAGTTTTAGATAACCTTTCAATTGGCACAAGATTTTGATATGTGTGCAAAAAAAACGGCAAAATTTTCATCACATTTCTTTATCTCACTCTATTATTGTAATAAAAACAGATTTAAATAACATAGAATAGTGCGTATAGCATTATTTAATCATTATTTATTACAATATGTATCAACATATTTTTTATTCAATTTGTTTTGATAAAAACATTTGGTGTATTCTTTCTACCTTTCTACAAAAAGGCAATTTTATAAAGTTTTGTCATTTTTATCATTATATTTTTAATCAAATTTTGGGACTAGATTTACTTAAGTATCTGTTATTCTCAAAGCGATTCTTGAAAGACACCATGAAGTAGCGAGCAAGATGTAATTTTTAATAATTAGAGTCATTACAAATTATCGCATCAGTGGTATAGATAAATTCAATATCTCTCTAAGGGTACCGAATTTTAAACAAACTCAGCAATATTATAAAGATCCAAAAAGATAAAAACTTCTTCTTTTTAAACAACAATGTTATTCTAATATTTGCTGTAAGAATATTTGTTGCAACGCCTCCTACGTTGGCCAAAAACCAAAAGACAGCTTCATACTTCATACTAGGCTGAGGGAACATAAGTACAACATATCCAAGCATACAGTAGTCTCGGAACACACATTGTACAATTCAATAATTTATTCGATTGGGATAATACTCGTATTTTAGATTATGAACATAATTATCAAAAAAGAATAATTTTTGAAATAAAATACACATATATCAAGGAGAAATCCAACGGATTCAACTTTAACAAAAACATTGTATTATTGGATGATGTTTATTTTGATATCTTAAAGGAATATTCTGCCACCTTTTAATTATATACAATGACTATACTGATTATTGTGCCTTCTCTCGGAACAAACATTCTACTCTCAGTCATCCGCATACCTTCGCAGCGATTAGAGATACCTTTGACAACTAAAAACAAAATCTGTCGTTCGCTTCGTTGTTTCAACCAATTATGTAAGTCTCTTCCTCTTCTTCTTAATCTTATCCTATTTAATTTACTTTATTATATAGCGTTTACAGATTTTTTCTCTTTTTGATTAGTTGCCACTAAGTTGGTCATAAGCTTGTTTTACCAATAACTATACTGAATATCAGCTTTCTTTAATTTTTGGGTTTACATGGGTACCTACTTTACAGCGGGGAATGTAGTCGATACTTTAATTATTTGACGGATTCTCACCATGAAAACGCTATTCTATTTTTGCTACATCCGTTATTTATATACTACTTTTTAATTTTTAATTTTTAATTTTTGACTTATTTTATTAAGTGTGATTTTGACCTCGCAGTTGATTATTTATTCCTTTGTTTCCAATGTGAACCCCATGTCGGTTATTTCTTCTTTGTTCAATAGATTGTAATTAATATATTTCTATCTTTATAATGTGAAATTTCTCGTTTACTTTATTATACACATATTAATTATTATACTACTGTTTTGAGACAGACTATAAGTAACATAGCTTGCAACGTCACAGTTTGTAATTTAATTTAATTAAATTAAACATTTGTTTTAAATTAAACTTATAATATCTGTTTTATTGTTCGAAATTTGGCCGTTTATTACAACCATAATTAGCTATATATTGCTTTAATAGAGCGTAAGTAATTTATATATTGTAAATCATTATTTTCGTATGCACATTTTAATTGTTAACGATTCTGCTCTCTTCTTTATTCTTTCCTTCATATTCGTTGAATCTACTTTACTACTTCTGTAGGAACTATAGCCTCTTTGGATACCTATGTAAATGTCTTCTTTGTGTGAAATGTCTGTTTGTTTGAAAGCACAATTGATTTCATCATTTTTAAGTCTGTCGGTTTACTGCAACAATTCGAATCTAGACTGTCGATATATTTTCGCGAGATTTTCGTGATTACATATTCATAATCGTTTTCACTAAAATTGCTGCTCACAGCTATTCAATCTCACTTGCTGCTGCAGTCGCTTCTTAATTTGATGCGGTACATAGTTCACATTATCTTCTTTACAACCAGTATTCAATGCTACTGGTGTATCAATTTCTTTCGCATTTGCCGCTACTTCTTACTAATTATCGGTATATGTCATGCAATTTGAGCAATGTATTAATGTATTTCTTTTTATGGGTGCATATATTTAATTACTTCAGTTAATTGCTTCAGTTCAATTGCTTCAGTTAAATGAAGCGTAAATGACGGCAAATAGTTAACTGCAGAACAACATATACTGTGATCAGTTTCGCTCAAGTAATTTCCTTTTCTCTCCTTTATAACTTTTAATAAAATAGTTATCTTCTTTTATTTTTCCTGTAACAGGTCAAATCTTTTAGCGATCGTGACATTTATTATTATCAATTCAATGTTACTCTTGACATCAACATCTCTCTTGTCTGTTATCTTATATATTTAGTTAAGAATTTTAGTGCATATAACTTTAGGTAATACTTGTTGCGTTTGTATATCGTATCTTGCAGTTTCACGCAAGCTTTATTCTCTTTATTTGTTAGTTACATCTTTGCGTCCTTATCAGCATGGTTTAATTAAAGGAAATTATTTTCTTCTTTTTCTTCGACTTTCTTTATTTGCTTGTCTGCTATCTTTGCCTAAAATATTATTGTGAGATTTTGAATGTACATCTCTCATATACAGGGTAAGGAAAAAATAACGGGACCCTAAAATATCATGAAAACTATGCATTTTACAAAAAAATGTTTTAGACAAAAGTTGTAGGGTTTAAAAAATCTCTCCACGCGTGCTTGGCGTCTCTTTTTTACCTTTTTGTAAAAGGTAATTTTTTACGGATAGTATCTACCCGTGACGCTCTTGATAAAACGTCGCGCGTTTTTATAAGTGTCTTCATCATCTTGTTGCTAAACCACGCGCGGCAAGAGGGTGATAGTAAGCATCGAGAATGAAATCGATCCAAAAAGTACATTTAACAATAAATCCAGGCTCTGATATACCGAATTGTTTCTTCTAAGGGCTAATATGTTTTTGCACATTGAAGAACAGTATGAGTAAGAAAGAGAGAGAGAGAGAGAGAGAGAGAGAGGGGGGGAGGAAAGAAAGAAAAAAAAAAAATCTACTAGTTGCTTCGCGCAACCAGTTGCTTCTATCTAACAATAAGAGTATAAGTTCGTCCAGCAAGCTAGTGCGAGCCGAAAACGATCTTTTTTCTCAATCTGTCTGCTCATCAGGGTTTTGCGCGAGTTTTGAGAGCGCGCTTTGTGGGGGATGTATTACTCCCCGCCACTCCCTTTTCTTTCCACGTGTCGTAAATTACACCTATAAAAGGGCTGTCGCTAGTATATGCGCTCATTCTGTCAGATCTAGTGCCCCGTCCACATTGTCAGGATGGCGTTGTGGATAATTGTTGGTGCTTTTGGCATTGGTAATTGTAACATGCTAAACGTCTCTTTATTACGTAGCTGACTATATTTTTATTTTCGGCTATCTGCAATTCGCACATAAATGTCTTTTTGCAGGAGTTCCACCGGAAGTTGTAGGCGATTTTAATTATTACCAAGCCGTTATTGAATTCGAAAAAGTGTCGACAAAGCAGGATTTTATAAACAAAACAGGTATATTGAAGTATTTTTGTTAACGCAGAGAATAGTTGGTATAGAAAGGTATATATACAATAAAACATCTCATTTCCTTACATCTGTATTGAAAAACTTATCAAATTAATCTTACACTATTTATAGTCATTCGAATTACGACTTGCGGAGATACCGGCAAGAATGGTCCTACCATCGAGGAATGTGCTAAAAAACATAATAACACAGAAGTAGTTTACATGGAATCGACACATTTTCAAGTGAAAAACGGATATGAAATTCATAGAACGACCTATACTTTAAGAGGAATCCAACGGTGGACCGCGCCACGCAGTGAATATTACACGTTAGTAGATCCAATCAGAAATGTAGATTGACAATAGTGGAAGTTTTTAAGACGTCTCATTGGCATAATGATTATTAATATCAATTTAATGAATTTATAATCATGTGAGGAGGCAATTAAATTTTAGCAAAGAGATTAACTCACGAATTAATATTAAATTGACGATTTGTAATTAATTAATTGACGGGTCACAAATCCGTTGTTTTGACCTGTCCAATTATAAATTGTCATAACAGTTTAATCGCCGTCGGAGCACAAGGAGGGCAGGGCTCGAGCAACGTCGGCACTACCTTTGGTGCGTTTGTTCACGCTGTCATAAAGCTCCAGAAGGGTGACCAGCTATATTTAATGATTGGTCAAAAGGGAACGAACGCCTGTGCTAAAGTGAGTATTGCTAATATAACTGGGATAAGAGATCTACATAAAAGAATACAATAAAGATATAGAATAAATTTCATTTTCTACCAAAAATTTATTCAGGAAAATAAAATGTGAGAATTTGAATATTAATAAGCTAATTTTTATATTCTTAAGCTTCTACTACTTTATAACTTTCATTGATACTTTTTGTAAAATTTTATTGTATGATCTGTCAGTCATCGATACGAGTCCAAAGGGTCAGCATGGGGGCCATTGAGGCCACCTGTATAACTTTTGTTTTTTGGTGTATTGTCGACGGCAATAGATAAGCACAGAGGTGTCTCATCAAAAGAATGCGCGGTCGTCAGGCTTCTCGTCGTCCTCCAGCGATGTTCTAAAAAATTGCAGCACTGCTTGGATACACTTATTTCAATAATAATTTTTATTAATTTGAAATCATACTTTTTGAAAAGATGTCATCTACGACATGACTCACATCAGAATCATATGCATAAGCCCCACTTATGCTCGCCATTGCATCGCAGCGCCGACGTCGTCATTCGCCAGGGCCGGTGCTTCAACGGCCAAGTGTGCCGAGTTTTCAGCAGTACAGTGTTAGTCAAAGATAAAATAAATGAAAATGGCGGACATAAGCCCTACTTATGCCCGCCATTGCATCGCGGCGTCGACGTGGTCATTCGCCGGCGTCGGTGCTTCAATTTCCAAGTGTCTTGGAGTGGTTGTCTCCTCTAGGCCTAGACACCGGCCCTGCTGATTTTGGTCCGCCCCGGGTATTTTATTTCCCCGGTACCCTCTATTTCGAGCTTTCCCCTATCCGCCACCTGGGGAGGCGCCCGATGGAGGATCAGCAACCTCACACGGGAATATACACTGAAAAAAAAGTATACGTAGAATATATTCTTAAAAGGATAATCGCGCGTGCGCGCGTCGCTTGAGTATAGTTTTTTAGTTTTAAAGTTTTTTGATGTCGGTAAGTACCTATAGGAAAATGGTAATTTATGGCTGCAAGATCCTGCTCATGCTCTTTAAATGGTCTGTTTATTTTTTGTTGTTTCATTAATTTTATAATTTACAATTTAAAATACGGTTAGGTTGAGTCATTAATGTTATAATTTACAAATTAAATACGCAGATATTGAATATAGTCAAAGCTTAATATACAAAAACCACAAATTTACAAAGACGCTATTATGTTAGGTTGAAGAGTACCGTTGTAATAATTATAACAAAACTTATCTTATTAAGAGTCAATAACGGAAAAAGTAAAAATAAAAATCAGAATACACACATTTTGAACCGTGCTCATTTTGCGGTGAGTCATGTTGTAGTGTCAACGTTAATAATGTTAGCGAAACAAACACTAAGAAACTTAATGAGCCAAAAGAACAAGTAACCGTATATAAACTTCTCACAAAAATTAAAGGAACACTTAATTTTCTTTTAAAAATAGGCAAAATTTGGGCAGCTTTATCTTCGTTAAAAATAAACGAAATTTGAGTTTTAAAAAAGCGTTTCAAAGTTTGAAATCTCTGCTTTCAGAAGGTCACTATTTTCTTTTAGTTACTGTGAATTTCGTAATTTTTACATACAGAAAACTACGAGCTGGACAAAATAAAAAATTTTTTTCTTACTTTGTGGGCCTGTCACGTGCCCAAAAAAATTAACTAAACCTTTTGACTTTCTAATGTGAAAGCTAAAAGTTTTCCCTACAAAATCTTTTTTTAAAAATGTTTCTACGATTTTTTGTTACTGAGTTATCGCAGATTGAATAAGAAATGAGCATTTTGACTTTGATTACCCATAACTTCGTTAAAAATCATCGTACCGCAATTCGCAAAATGGATTCCTAAAGCTAGAACTGCTCTATTAGGTGGTATAATCCCCAATTTTTTCATAAAGATTTTTGGATACATTACAAGTGAGTGAAAATATCGTAAGTATTTGCAATTTTTTACTTTTTTATTTAGATTCAAAAAACAATTGTGCAGAACAACAACAAAAATTTAATTTTTACGTTTTTTTGCACTTATAAGTGCTCCACATTTGACAAAAATTTGCCGAATAGCTACGAGATTTTTTTCATGGTGGCCACTATGGTTTTACGGGGCAAAACGTACAAAAAATTGTAAAATTGCTTAATTTCAGTGAAAATCAAGGAAAAAAATTAAAAATAACGTTCAACGGACGTTAAAAAATTGTTTTTAATTACACTCACAATTATAAATTAAAGACGAGTAAGTGTCAGCATAAGCTAGAAAGACTTTTTTAAATAAAAAATTAATGTTTTATGTTTTCAAAATTTGAAAAAATAATGCCGCCTGCATTAGCGTTACTCAAAGCGTGCCACGAGGATAAAGTTGCACGGTCGGATTTACGCTTTGTTGTGCGCGTGTCTACGTGCGTGCGTGTGCGTGTGAGTGGTCGTAGGTGGTAAAATGAATTTAATAATGTGTGTTCCCGTCTTTATTCAATATGACCTCTTGAAATCGGTTTCGCATATTAATACAACGCCGTATCGTTATTTGAGGAATGCCAATGAGTCCCGATTCGAATTCAATCGAGCATGTTTGGGACATGTTAGAGCAAAGATTGCGCGAAAATTATCGTTTATCGTTATATTCCCGATTTGGCTTCGCTTACTAGAGCCCTTCAGGAAATCTGGCAGCAAATCCCTCAAATAACAATACGGCGTTGTATCAATATGCGAAACCGAGAGGTCATATTGAATAGAAACGGGAATACACATTATTAAATTCATTTTACCACCTACGACCACCCATCCACTCACACGCACACGCACGCACGCGCACACGCGCACGCACACAGTCATAAATGAGTTTGGGGTCATAAAATACTGTGAAAGTGACGAGTTGCGGGTCTCAGGTGAATAACACACATACACACACGCACGGTCGAATTTACGCAAAACAAAGCGTAAATTCGACCGTGCAACCTCATTCTCGTGGTACGCTTTGGGTAACGTTAATGCCGGCGGTATTTTTTCAAATTTCGAAAACACGAAACATTATTTTTTATTTAAGAAATCTTTGTAGCTTATGCTGACACTTACTCGTCTTTAATGTATTGTCAGTGTAATTGAAAACAATTTTTTAACGTTCGCTAAGCGTTATTTTTAATTTTTTACTTGATTTTTACTAAAATTAAGCAATTTTACAAATTTTTGTACGTTTTACCCCGTAAAACCATAGTGGCCACCATGAAAAAAATCTCATAGCTACTCGAAAAATTTTTGTCAAATGTGGGGTACTTATAGGTACAAAAAAACGTGGATTAAATTTTTGTTGTTATTCTGCACAATTGTTTTTAAAATCTAAATAAAGAAGTAAAAAATTGAAAAATTTTACGATATTTTTACTCACTTGCAATGTATCCAAAAATCTTTATAAAAAAATTGACGATTATACCACTTGATAGAGCAAAGTTTTAGCTTTAAGATTCCATTTTGTGAATTGCGGTACGATGGTTTTTAACAGAGTTATGGGCAATCAAAGTCAAAATGCTCATTTCTTATTTAATCTGCGATAACTCAATAACAAAAGATCGTAGAAACATTTAAAAAAAAAGATTTTGTAGGGAAAACTTCAAGCTTTCACATTAAAAAGTCAAAAAGTTTAGCAGAATTTTTTTGGGCACGTGACAGCCCCACAAAGTGAGAAGAAATTTTCCATTTTGTCCAGCTCGCAGTTTTCTGTATGTAAAAATTACCAAACTCACAGTAACTAAAAGAAAATAGTGACCTTCTGAAAGCAGAGATTTCAAGCTTTAAGGTAGTTCAGTCGTGAACAATTTTTGCCAAAAGTGATAGGTTTTATTTTTTATATCGAAAGAAGGAACTCTCCTGAATCGATTGAGCCCAGAAAAAAGATAATTCACCGTCCCGTTCTCAAGATATTTAATTTCAAAGTTAGGTGATTTTAACATTGGTCTAATAGGAAAAGAGGTATTTTCCTATGAATAACACGAGTTTACGAAAAATCTTTTGCCAAAAATGTCCAAACAATATATATCGGTGGAAAGAGGAAACTGTGAGGAAGCCTATAGTTGAAGGTGAACACGATCCACCGTATAGTTTTTTTTAAATTAATAATTAAAGTTTGTCTTTCGGTGCTCAAGCGTTGACTTTCACAACTCGAGCGTGGCGACGTGGCAACGCCGCACGCTGGGATCGTCGGCGTAAAGTTAGGTGTGAGTGCTGTGTGAGTGAATGTTTACGCCGAGCTCGTGATGTGCTCTGACACTTAGGTTAGGTTACATCACAAGTACCAAGTGTACCAATCGCAAAAACTGTGCGGCATTGCCAAGTCGCTGCCCTCTTCTCGTGCATGAGAAAAGTTGTTTATGTAAAAAATTACATGCAAATTGTGATATCATATCGACTTTTTCCATCGAAAATATTAATGCGAAATTACTGTACTTTAGTAAATCGACATAATAACGCAATAATTCAATCGAAATAATCTCCGAAGTAGAGCATTCAGGAGTTGGCACAAGTTGAAAACTAGTCAAGCAACGCGTTAACACACACTTTATTTTAATCTATTTCAGGCAAAATATTATTCTACAACGTAAAAATTACTTACTAATGGTCTTTTTACGTCGTTACGAAGCTTTGCGACGCGTTATCCTATTTTTTTATAATCATATAAATGATTCGATAAAAAAATCATAAACATTGCTTTGACTTCGGCCCTTCACGACTGAACTACCTTAAAACGCTTTTTTCAAACTTAAATTTTGTTCCTTTTTAACAAAGATACAGCTGCCCAAATTTTGCCTATTTTTTAAAAAAATTTAAGTGTTTCTTTAATTTTTGTGAGGAGTTTATAAAACAGCTCGACATGGGAAGAAAAGACAGAAGAAAGTGAGAGGGGCTAATAGAGTGGGAGCAGATTTACCGTTTGACTTTTGTAAAATTACACTGAAGGATATCGCGCGTCGCGCACTACGTCAACGCGCTGATCTGCCGCGCCCCGCGCCCTTAACACTCGGACCCAATCAATACGCGCCTTAATCAATAATTGTCATCCCTGCCGCCATCGCTGTCGGCGACTGCGTAGTGCGTCATCGCACACCCTTGGTTTTATTATACGCCTTTTCTCCGCCCATATACTTACAGGAAAAATAATAAAAAATAATAAAAAGAAAAATTTAAAAATAATTAAAAAGAACATTATATATGTATATCATAGGCAAATTTTTTTTATTACCTCAAACTTCACTTTTTATAAAAAATGCAATGCAAAAATAATTTTTTAAATTAATTTTAGATTCTTCTTTTTATTATTTTTCCTGTAAATATCATATATAATAAAATAAAATTAAAAAATAATATATTTTATTTTATATTTCAATAAAAATGACATATTTGTTAATAAGATGTAAATTCAATTTTCTTGAAAGTACATATGTAGTTGTAGACAGTACACGTGTGGGCGAGGGAGGGACGTAGTTCTGTATACTGGCAACGCGGAAGTTAGAAGCAAATAAGAAATTAAAATAAAAATACCTTACGTTGTTGTTACTCCTCGCCTGCTTGACTCCGTTGGCACTGCCCCAGACGGACTGACAATGAGTCGGGTCTTGCCAGTCTCGCGTCCAGTCGATGAGCGTCCTTGCCCCGTCGCGCGCTGTGTCCCGCGCCGCCGCACTGTTTTGCTGTAACAGGCATATAAAGCCCTAGACACAATGCCAGGAAACAGGCAATAGGAATAGGAATAACATAGTCGCATCCTTTTTTAATACACTGTATTGAAAAAGGATTCGATTATATTATTCCTATTCCTATTGCCTGTTGCCTGGCATTGTGTCTGGGGCTCAACAATCAATAATCCCGTCCCTGTCGCTGCCGGCGATTGCGCGTTATCGTAGAACCACAGTAACCGTGGTAGAACCGTAGACTTATATAGATAGAAACAAAACAAAATCTTCCTTCGCCAGTAAATAAATTAAAAATAATAACAGTCGTTCTTTCTCGACCCAACTGGCCAAAAATTCAATATATTCAACTCACAACGTTTCGACCGTAATTCGGTCCTTTTCAAGTGAGAAGAGCAATCACAAACTCAATTAACATATCCGCATACATAACGTCCATAATGTCGCTGACATCGTGCCCTAACTACGTCATACAAACGTAAAGCTAAAAAATTAAAAGTCGACATTATCGACAATGAAATAACAAAAGTCAAAAAGAAAAGATAAGTCAAAGAAAAAATTGTTTAATCAAAAGTCAAAAGTTAAAAATTAAAATAAAACTAATAATAAAATCAATTAAAAAGGCTTACAAATAATGAGCGTCAAGAAAAAATATAAAAGAGGTGTAACGTGAAAAGAAAAACGTTGCAAGCCATATCGGAGAACACATCCCGACAGTATAACAGTCAAAGTCACAATGAAAATAAAAGACGAAAGACAAAAAGTGTTCCCAAATAAGAGCGAACAGAACGAAAAACAAAAAGTGCAGACACTGGCACAGATAACACGTTCGTAAGTCACAGGTAGATTTTTAGTGTCTTTTTGAAGATTGATTGTGCAATCATATTTTCTGATAAAAAACATTTCCGAGATTTCTATTTTCTTGAGTTGTCTCTCCTTATATAAAATCTCAGGTTGATGCCAATTGAAATCATGATTGTAAGTGATCAATCATGATTTCAATTGGCATCAAATCAATCTTTCGTGAATAAACAATAAATCCTTAAGGACTCTCGAAAATTCAAATACAATATAATTGGCCATGAGAGTCAAACGCGGTACTTGGTGCGTATTTTTTTATCATAACTGATTGAATTTTCGAGAGTCCTTAAGGATTTATTGTTTATTCACGTCGCCTGAGAAATACGTTCAAATTACACAGAAAAAAAAATATGTGTCAAATCAACACTCGATGTGCTTGTATAACGCAAGAATAATATAATCTCAAAATAAAATTATATTGCGTTAAACGAAGAAAATTAGTGTTGAACGAAGAATTAGATAGTTGAACCAAGAAAAAAAAAGTTGAAATAACACGTTCAAATTTTTATAAGAAGATTATAGTAATCTTGCGTATATATGAAACAATGTAATCTTCTTATAAGAATTTTAACGTGTTATTTCAACTTTATTTTTCTTGGTTCAACTATATGATTCTTCGTTCAACACTAATTTTCTTCGTTTAACGCAATATAATCTTATTTCAAGATTTCGATGTTATCAGATCCATATTGTAAAGATATTTTAAAATCAAGAATATTCTTTTTTTTCTGTGTATTATTATCCGGTTATTGCGATAAATATTACCACATGCCCCGGTAGTCGAATTGGTTAAGACGCCCGAATGGAATGCGGGAGATTCCAGGTTCGAACCCTGGCTGGGGTAATATTTTTTGCAATAAGTTTTTACAGTGATTTTAATATTAAATCGATATCGATTTAATTAGGGAAGGGAGAGGAAATTTTTCCATCTTAATTTAAGTTGCTTAAATTTAAGCGTTTTGATAGAAGAACCGGAATCTTGGTCTAAAGTGTCCTGACGATTGTGACCGTCAGGAGTGATTGCCAGTTTCGTCGATTAAGAAATTTAATTTGGTTAAAATAAAGATTGTTTGCTGAATATATTAGGATGATGTTTGAAAGACGAAACTGCTACAAATATCTTTTTAGCTCTTTAGTAATTTATAGTTTTTAAAATAAGATTATTCTCTCACAGTTTTATTTAACTGAATACATTCGGCGTATCTTCTTAAATGGATGAAATATATTGTATTTAGCATAAAAGTCTAAAAATTGTTTGCATTTTACAAATAATATCACTCGCAATTACTATAATGATTTTTATTACAATATATAATTTCTTTCCGTCAGGTATACTTACTCATTTCATTTACATTATTATCATTACTTATTATGCCCATATATTTTTTAATTTTTATATTCTCCTGATTATTATATAAAAAATATTTGCGCATATAATCGATAATCATTTGGAATTGAATGTGGATTTTTATCAAAAAGTCCTTGAAGGAAAAACGATTTTAAGGGGTTACATGGGTCTTGAAGGCAAAAAAGAAAGCTCATTTTCTCGAATTTTTTTTAAAGATACGACATGAGTTACACAATTTATTTTTTTTTTTATATAAAAGTACAACATGTAAACAATATTTTCTCAAAATTTCAAAGAAAAATATTAAAAATTTAGCCGTTGGCAATTGCTTCCAGTAGACCATCCAGAAAAAACGGTAGTCAGCATAACTTTTTTAATTTTTATCTGAAATGAAAAATCCAAAGTTTTTCTTATAGTAGGTGAGTATAGCTTGTCCTTGAACGAAGGATTTATTTTATCTTCGATTACAAACCATTTTACAAGCCAATACATGGCCTAATTTTATGTCAAAGATGACATCTTTTGCAAGAAACGCTACAAAAAATTCAATTTTTAATTTTTTTTTAAATCCTTTGTTCAAGGACAAGCTCACCTACTATAAGAAAAACTTTGGGTTTTTCATTTCAGATAAAAATTAAAAAAGTTATGCTAATTACCGTTTTTTCTGGATGGTCTACTGGAAGCAATTGCCAACGGCTGAATTTTTAATATTTTTCTTTGAAATTTTGAGGAAATATTGTTTACATGTTGTACTTTTATATATAAAAAAAAAAAATAAATTGTGTAACTCATGTCGTATCTTTAAAAAAAATTCGAGAAAATAAGCTTTCTTTTTTGCCTTCAAGACCCATGTAACCCCTTAACTATAGAAAGAGAATCTTCAAGTAACGATAAGTTAATAAGAAGACACTTCCTTTTGTATTGCAAAAGTTTTGATTAGTATAAAGTAATTAGATTTTAAACAGTTACGAACTTGTTATATCAAGTTTTTACAAATCACAAACAATCAAGTTTTTTGTTATATCAAGTTTTTTACTGGATCTAATTTAGACTATAAAATTGAACACATTGTGATATTTTTGGAAGTAATTAATTTACTATTCAGTTATTAACTATAAAATATTGTCACAATCGGTAAATATAAAAAAAACTGTAAATTTTGTTTATAAAGGAAAGTAATTGATATACACATGTAATAGTATAAAATTTTCAGATATAAAATTCAAATTGAGTATGAAACAAATCCAATCTCTCCTGCATTTTATTGGCTAACACCTAGGTATAAAGCTGCCGATGGTAAACATTCCTTCTTATTATCTAACAACAAAGTAAACTAGTTAAATAAACAAAGCAAATTTTCTGTATCAACGTACATTAAACAAAAATTTCAATTCTTTTACTATAGTAAAAATCGTTCCACATTCTTTAATCAAAAGTTTATAAAACTATTCCTTTTAAAACTATATCAAATAAATCTTTTTAATCTAACTTCTCTTATATCGTTGTAAATTATATGTAGGTACTTATACATATATACAAAGCAAAGAGAGAAAAGGAGAGAGAGAGAGAAAGAGATACGTTGGCTGTAACCTACAGCCGAAATCCTCGAACTTGGACCCTATATATAAATGCATAGCGTTGTGTGTCTAGTCCCGTAATAATCTCGATTGTCCTATATTTTTCAAAAGAATTGAAAGTTTAAGGGTGCTATTATGTAAATCTACATCAAATTAAGTCATTAAGTGTATAGCGATTTTTATAACAATCAAAATTATTATAAACAATAAAATAATTCTTCGCCAGTGAATAAATTAATAAACGTGAGTCTCGATCGGCCTGACTGGCAGTAATTTATTATTACAACAACGACGTTTCGACCCTTGTTTTGGGTCCTTATCAAGTTAAGTTATTGACAATGCTGAAACAATATGATTAACACTATGATTAAATATGCTACCCTTATACAATGGTGAAGTACAAAAAAAAAAAAAACTTACATAAATCATTGCGCGTCACATTAAAATATTACTGTCATAATTAGAGATTTCATGAGAAGACGAACAGTTAGAAAGAGTACATTATTGAGGAGACATACGCGTCTCTTTTGACAAAATTATATTATTATATTATAGTCTTCTAAACTCTTTCGTTAGTTTTCTGTGCTAACTATAAAAAATAACAAAATGTTACGACGTATATCGAGGTCCAATAATGCATTTAATAATTAATAATGTGTGAAGTAAGAACAAGTGATATTTCTAATTTCTTTCGCGATACAAGCAAGAAAAAACGTGACAGAGTGATATTTTTGTGTCGTTTAGTAAATCTTTCATCAACCACTAGATGGCTAGCAGGATAGAGAATCCTGAATAGTCAAGATTTCAGAGAGAAATCTTGACTATTTTCTCGATAATGCTTTCATACCTGTTTTACAGTAGGTATATATACCAGTTTTTAAGAACGTTTAAATTGTACATGTAGCAACACTAATGTGTATGAGCTACAGTACGCAAATACAGAGGTATTTTATATTTGGAACGATACCGTAGAAGAGTGGCTCAACGTCTTCGCTGAGGTAAGAATTGTTCCACATTGTTTTTTAATCAAAAATTTATGAAACTGTTCACAGCAATATTAAACAAAACTTTTTTTTCTATTTTTTCTTATATTTTTGTGAATTGTACAAAGGTGGAAAATAAAGCGTTACTTGTAACGTCGCTACCGTTGCCATTAGGTACTTCTTTTTCGTAACGATCGTTATTTTTTTCTGTTTGTAAAGGCCGTATTAAGGCCCGGACACATAAAAGAACTTAAGCAGTATAAGGGCCATGGCACACAAAAAAACTTGAGCAGTAAAACTAAAACAGTAAGCGAATCAGCCAATCACAGTCAAGACCTTAAGGCATAAACGTGAGCGCTAGCGAATCCATACTGTTGATTTCCTTACTGCTTACGTTTTACTGCTTAAGTTTTTATAGCTATAGTATACAATAATATAATAAATTACATAGTAAAACATGAATTTAATAATTATTCATGTATAAATCTATAGCGTTTTTCATTGGCAGAACTAGTGCGCACTCAGTGCACATTAAGACCGTTGTACACAAATCAACGTAAAGTGTATGTTTAATAAAAACAGGTAAAATCACTGAAATCCTCAATATTCTTTATTGTACCACGGTAAAATAAGTATTAGGTATTTTATCAGTCGAAATATTTGCATTTTACTTTAAATATTAGAGATTAAATTAGTGTTCAACGGTCTTAATGTGCACGGCCTTAAAAGTAGGGTAATTATTTACAAAAAGACCCCACCCGCCAATGACCTTGACCTTGACATATGTTGTCAAGGTCACTCTCCTGAGTGACCTTCAGAAGTTTTTAGCCGGCGGTCATTGTTTATTAAAAACTTATAAACAAAAAAGTTTGAAAAATATAGCAGTTATTTTGAGTATTGAAAGGCATAAACGACCTTGACCTTGACAGATGTTGTCAAGGTCACTCTCCTGAGTGACCTTCAGAAGGTTTTAGCTGGCGGTCATTGTTTATTAAAAAGTTATAAACAAAAAAACTTTGGTGGGGAAAGTTATTTAAAGCAGTTAATTGTTGGTATATTGAAAGGAAAGTTATTTAAAGCAGAGAATAGTTGATATATTAAAAAAGTTCATACACTATTTTATGTATTAGAAAGCGTGAATACAAGTATTCTCTGTTTTAATCATGGCAAAGCATGTTAAACCTTTGTTAAAGCAGATAATAGTTGGTTATTGACAAAACCTATAGGTTAGTGACGCGCTTTACAAGTATGTGCTTTCTAAGTTGAAGCACATACAAAGCACATACTTATAAAGCGCACCACTAACCTATAGGTTAGTGACGCGCTTTACAAGAATGTGCTTTGTAAGTTGAAGCACATACAAAGCACACACTTGTAAAGCGCGCCACTAACTTATAGGTTAGTGACGCGCTTTACAAGTATGTGCTTTGTAAGTTGAAGCACATACTCTCTATTATCTGCTTTAACTTTTCTTTCAATATATCAACAATTCGCTACATTAACTAACTTTCCTTTGTTCATACATGTACTATTTCCACATAAATATTAGTCATTTATGTCTATTAGTACTCAAAATAACTGTTATATTTTCAATTTTTTCTGTTAATAACTTAATCGCATTCAATATACAATTTATCAACAATTTACTGCTTTAAATGTTGTGTTTTGGTGAAACAGCGACTTTCTCGCGAAATAAAGTATTCTCTGCTTTAAAAAAAAAAAACGTAACATTAGTGGTTTATGCCTTCCAATACTGAAAATAGCTGCTATATTTTCAAAACTTTTTTTGTTAATAACTTTTTAACGAATAATGACCGCCGGCTAAAAACTTCTGAAGGTCACTCAGGAGAGTGACCTTGACAACATATGTCAAGGTCAAGGTCATTGGCGGGTGTGGTCCTTTTGTAAATAATTACCAAAAGTAGATCAAAATCGGACGTGGGTCGTGTACGGAAGTCTAGCCCGTCATTGTCTTACATAAACGTAACTGACAATATTTGAATACAGAATGTTCGATATCTAAATTGCTAGAAAATTATACACATATATGAGCAATTGCAATAGCCATCATTTTCGCAATACTGACACAATGTTTATTTTAAATGTACACTTTTCTTATATACGCGCACGTGTCTAAAGATAAATGTATAATTTATGTAAGAAAATTTAAGGACTGTTTTTTTTTCAAAAATAAGCATTTTAATATTTAAATTATTTTTTATTGAAACATTATAAACTCGAAATAAATATTTGAATTATTTTTTATTGAAACATTATAAACTCATTAAACTCATTCTTCATTTAAATTTTCTAGAACATACATTTTTAAAATATTATTAAATTTAATAATTTTTTTAGCTTTTTCATTTACTTTATTAATTTTCAGAAATTTGCATCTAATTTTTTTTAACAAAATCTTTTGTTATATTTTTATCACAAAATGATAATAGAGATGATAGTAACAAATCCGAATTTTTATGTGTCTTGATTTCGCTCTTGCATGACCAATTTCTGTGCATTGTCAGCGATCTTTCACGGGGTTTAAAACTGCTTATCTTCTCATTATTGCAAGCACGCGCGATTATACAACATTGAGATTTGTCAGGACAGCTTAGATAGTGATATCATTAAATATCAATAAAATCTAATTTCCTTTATTGTCAATTAGAAATATGAAGTCATGATTTTTAATCTGATGTCAAAGTTGATAAATTCAAAATAAACCAAGATGGCGGATATAAAATGTAAAAATTCGACCATTTTTAATTTATAATATCCGTCATACTGGCTCTGTCATTTTGAATTTATCCACTTTGACATCAGATTAATATATTAAGCAACCTAAAAAACTTTTCCCTCTGAATAACATAATTAAAAAATATTTCATATAATTCGAAAAAAATGTAGGATTGAAATTTTTTCAACTTTAACAGATATACATACATCAAAGATATTTACGAAACTTATTTTAATACAAAAGAGTGAAAATGACGACAGTGGAAGATAAAAGTTTGAGCGAGGCACTTGCTATAAAAGATTCAACAAAAATGACGAAGTTGGGTGGACCAGATAACGTCGGACTGCTAAAAATAAAGGTGTATAAAAAAAGACGGCTAATGCTGGCCATCTACATGATTTATACTGGATCGATCTCTTTTCAATGGATATAGAATACTCTATTATAGCTAACATAGTTACTAGGTATCAGATGTTCCTCAAAATACGAACAGTTTTGAACGTAAACACTAAACCTATATCAATGTCTTTTTTGTATATTATTTAGGTATTATGGGGTGTCTTCGTTAATAGTTGACTGGATGTTGTCCATGGTATTTTACGGGGCGTTTATATTCCCAGCGTCGTATGTAACAGACAGGTGCGGTCTGCGACGGACTATCATCATAGGCGCAGGCTTAAATTGTCTGGGTGCCTGGATAAAAACTCTTTCCGTTCAACCCGACAGGTTTTACGTCGCTTTCTTCGGTCATTCGGTAGTCGCTCTTGCGCAGGTTACATCTCTTAATTTACTCTATTAATCTTTTCATAAAACTTTGACTGTTGCGGTTTAAGAGTTAATGTACCTATTATTTTAAAAACAATTAATTTTTTTAAATTAAACTTTTTATTATTAAAGTCTATAAAAGCTCCTATCTTCTAAGATCTTATGCTTATTTTGGACTTTAAATATCGCGAGTAAAAAGATTACGTTACCACCATGCTAAGGAAAGAGATAACTGATCCAATGATCAGAGCGAAGTTTCTCCGCTGCACAGTAGGCCATTTCTGCGAAAAGCTGGCCAAAAATCAAAAAATGAATTTTCGATTTAGGGTCTATTGTCTATGGGGATCGATAAAGAACTGTTTCCTGCATAGAATCCCGTTGTCCTCAGTCCCCCACTATTTTATGTCAAACAGATATGTCAATTCAAAGTTGACCCTCGCCGACGACAGATGTTTCTCGCGCGTCTCGTAAATAATTTCAGTCTTCTTTGAACGTGCATAGCTTTTAAAGTAAAAATGATAATCAAGTTCTGCACAAAATGGATGCTCTTCCTGGAGGTACGTAGAATATTGTACTTGCTTGTATTTTTTAAATAACGCTTACCGTGTTTGTTTAACGACGTATAACTATAGACCGATAAAGCTCCTGTTCTTTTGATTTAATTTTTATTTTATGTAGACAAAAAGTTGCATATCCCGCGAGACCCCGCGTTTTTTTTTTTTAAATTGTAGCTTATACTATTGGCAATTAAAATTTGCAATAATCAGCTGCTACTAACTGCTAGCCTTGTTGTACGAAATTTTTAAAGTGAAACTTCTTAGGGCACGGGGGGTGATTCGAACCGGAAGCGTCACAGAAGTGCGTCACGGAAGTCGCGTCACGGAAGTCGCGTTACGGAAGTCGCGTTATGGAAGTCCGTCACGAAAAGTCGAACCTTCTACAGGAGTGATTCGGAGCGTCACGTTACGCGTTCGCGTTATGGAAGTCCGTCACGAAAAGTCGAACCTTCTACGGGAGTGATTCGGAGCGTCGCGTTACGCGTTCGCGTTATGGAAGTCCGTCACGAAAAGTCGAACCTTCTACGGGAGTGATTCGGAGCGTCACGTTACGCGTTCGCGTTATGGAAGTCCGTCACGAAAAGTCGAACCTTCTACGGGAGTGATTCGGAGCGTCGCGTTACGCGTTCGCGTTATGGAAGTCCGTCACGAAAAGTCGAACCTTCTACGGGAGTGATTCGGAGCGTCACGTTACGCGTTCGCGTTATGGAAGTCCGTCACGAAAAGTCGAACCTTCTACGGGAGTGATTCGGAGCGTCGCGTTACGCGTTCGCGTTATGGAAGTCCGTCACGAAAAGTCGAAACTTATACGGGAGTGATTCGGAGCGTCGCGTTACGCGTTCGCGTTATGGAAGTCCGTCACGAAAAGTCAAACCTTCTACGAGAGCGATTCGGTGCGTCGCGTTACGCGTTCGCGTTATGGAAGTCCGTCACGAAAAGTCAAAACTTATACAGGAGTAATCCGGAGCGTCGCGTTACGCGTTCGCGTTATGAAAGTCCGTCGCAAAATGTCAAAAACTTCCATGGGCGTGATTCGGCGCGGGAACGTTACGTTAATTCACAAGTTAAATTTTAATTATAAATTACAGGCGATGCAATTCACAAATAAATAAAAATTGATTTGTGAATTACACAGGCTTTAATTCACAAATCAATTTTTATACAGTGAATATACACCGTTGACCAAAATATCGGTGTTCTATCTTATGATTGTTTATTTATACGTGTTATTGCGATAAATATTACCACATGCTTCAGTGGTCGAATTGGCACGACGCCTGCACAGAAAGCGGGAAGTTCCAGGTTCGAACCCTGGCAGGGGTAATATTTTTCACAATAAAAATTAAATTATTTAAAATTAAGATGCTTAAATTAAGCGTTGAGATAAAAGGACCAGAATCTTGGTTAAAATGTCCTGACGATTATGTCCGTCAGGAACGATTGCCAGTTACGTCGAAGAAATTTAATATGGTAAAAATAATAAAACGCTATTAACGATTCGGTAGGTTCTCTGGAGATTTCGCGGTCGCTCTCCTGGCTCGTCCGCGGGCGCGAACCCGCGCCTTGTGACGGTGGCGAGTATATATATATTACCTTTTACAAAAAGGTAAAAAAAAAGACGCCAAGCACGCGTGGTGTACCTTGAAAAAATCGAAGTAGTTATCTTTGTACCTCGAAAAAATCCAAATAATATTTTTACCTTAAAAAACCAAAGTAATATATTTACCTTGAAAAAATCGAAGTAATATATTTATTACAAAAAAAAGAAATGATATCTTTAAATTATGCGCCAATTAAATATATA
Organism: Leptothorax acervorum; assembly: GCA_035220615.1. NCBI lineage: Eukaryota > Metazoa > Arthropoda > Insecta > Hymenoptera > Formicidae > Leptothorax > Leptothorax acervorum. The sequence goes on along the minus strand of JASTWQ010000331.1, from coordinate 166,125 downwards.
TTATATTGAAAAATAACTATGGTTCTTTTAAAAAATGTATTCCCATTAAAGTGAAAAAATTAATATAAAATGTGAAAAATTTTAGTGAAAAAAACTTGGCGCTGCTAAACATAATAATATATATTAATGAAACAATTTCTATAAATGGAAAAAGTACTTTAAATTAATGTGTGAAAGGCTCTACATTCACATTGTAATTATTAATTTAATATTTTAAATTAGTTATTTATTGCTTTCAAATATTTTAAAATTTGGCAGCGCCAAGTTTTTTTCACTAAAATTTTTCACATTTTATATTAATTTTTTCACTTTAATGGGAATACATTTTTTAAAAGAACCATAGTTATTTTTCAATATAATATATATTTAATTGGCGCATAATTTAAAGATATCATTTCTTTTTTTTGTAATAAATATATTACTTCGATTTTTTCAAGGTAAATATATTACTTTGGTTTTTTAAGGTAAAAATATTATTTGGATTTTTTCGAGGTACAAAGATAACTACTTCGATTTTTTCAAGGTACACCACGCGTGCTTGGCGTCTTTTTTTTTACCTTTTTGTAAAAGGTAATTTTGTACGGATATCACCCCTTTTTGTTATAGATACATCAAACGCCATAATGTCTATCGACATCGACATTTATGTCTGATAAAATTAAATGTAAATATATTTCGTATTATAACTTACACGAATTATATCTGAGAGTTTGACATCCTTAAATGTGCAGTGCAGTTTGTATAAATTTATAAATCATTAAAAAAATTAAGACACAAAATATGAATATATTAGGCAAAGTCAAATTTGTCGAAAGCACATTATGCAGTGTTTGCTACAAATAAATTTTGTCGAAAGAAAAACAGATTTGATACAGAATTTGGCATGTACGATGCTATTGGCAGAATGTTATAGTAGATAATATATGTATAGTAAAGTTTGTTAACAAAATAAGGTAATTAATAATTTATAATACAAACTACACTGCACATTTAATTAAGGATGTCACTGTCAGATATAATTTTTGTGTTATAATACAAAAAATATTTAGACTTAATTTTATCAGATATATTTGATAGTCATTATTAGAGAAAAAGAAAGAGAGAGAGAGAGAGAGAGAGAGAGAGAGAAAGAACGCGAGCGGGAAACGCGAGCGTGACCGCGAGAAAGAGCAATACGTACGATAGATATAACCTCGCGACCCTCGCACAGGGTGTATCCCAGGAACCAGCCATCCGCAAGGCGCGAACTCTGTCACTCCAGCACTGCACTTCGTTCGGAGTGTTCGGACGCGACGACGCGGACGGAATATTTCTCGACGACGCGGACGTCTAAAGCGGCCCATAACATGTACGAGTTTGATTCGCGAGCCGGACTCAAACGTTTTTCACCACACACACACTCCCGAATAGTCCCGAAAATTGGCTCGTCGGACGCCGAGCCCGTCTCGTAACATCTCACCCACGATATTGTTTACGAAAGCTTCTTTGCTTACGACCACGATCGCAGCGTTACGATAGATGTAGACGCACCTTAATAATTCATACGATAACTGTCACGACGAACGTTACGATCGTCGTAATGAGCTTACGATCCATCGTAACGCTGCGATCGTGATCGTAAGCAAAGAAGCTGTCGTAAACAATATATCTATGTTAATATATCTAACTATAAACACACTTTTCTTCGCGCGTCGAGAAGGCTGACATGTTAGGTTATACTGTTGTAACGCTAGACAAGTGTCACAATCTTCCGAGTTCAAGTTGAGTCAACTCATATAATGAGGTTACGATAGCTGTCGAGCGTTACAATCGTCGTAAGGAACTTAACATTACGATAAATGTAAACGCAGCCTCGCGCACCAACTAACGTACACGTCAGTCACGTCACTGCACATAAACATGCTGTCTCTTTCGTTGTCATGGAGACGCTCGAGACTGGCAATATCGCTCTCTCGCTCTCTCTCGCGAACGCGATTTATTTATTTATCGGCGAGCCGGACTTAAACGTTTTTCACCACACACACACTCCCGAATAGTCCCGAAATTTGGCTCGTCGGATGCCGAGCCCGTCTTGTAACATCTCACCCACGAACGAGTGAAAACCGAGCCGAGCCGGACTCGCGACGTGTATAGGCCACTTTACGGTTATGTTTTTTACTCCTGTCACCTCACATGTGATCGATCGATCGAACTAAGGAAAATAAAAGTGACACGAAACAGTGGCGCCGCGGCGCACTGTGGCGAGAATATGAAAGTAACGCTACCCCCACCACCACGGCGCGCCGCGCGCCGTGGCGAGGATGTGAAAGTGACGACGACGTATCTTAATGTAAAATTTTCAGGTCTGGACTTTTGCATCGCAATATATTTTTTCGTAGGCCACGTAGGGGAAAAATAAAAATACTTTTATTATATAAATTTGGTCCAAGCTTTCCATTGAGCCTAGTTAGAACTTGATCCGTTCACTAGTTATCGAGATCTCAAAATCTCGAGTACTCTCAACATATATATAATTCGTCGCGTCGCGTATATAGAGCCACGGCTGTCTCGCTCCGCGCGTACTTGGCGCGAGACACTACCGTGTCTCTTGATACAAATTTTATCGCATATAGAAGTAATAAAAGAGACATGTTAAATTGGTTTGATATGCTTGCAAAAAAATGAGACATATACCTAATACAAAAATAAAGTATAGATTACACACGTATAATATACACAAACAAATTATTAAAACAATTTAAAAAAAAAATATACGTGTGGCCTCCACGCGCGGCAGAAGTGAAACTTCTTAGCCGTGAGGAATAGGATAGTATCTCGTTTATAGTATCCGAATTAATGCCTGTGTAATTCATAAATCAAATTTTAATTATAAATTAAAGCGAATGCAATTCACAAATAAAAATTGATTTGTGTATTGAAACCTGTATAACTCGCAAATCAAATTTTAATTAAAAAAGTGAAGTTTCAGGTTATGAGAAAAATTTGCCCAAATATAATTATATATGGGCCAACTGTTGCCAACTGTTACATTTATATACATATAATTATACATGAAAAATTTTTCTCATGACCTGAAACTTCACTTTTTTAATTAAAATTTGATTTGCGAGTTATACAGGTTTCAATACACGAATCAATTTTTATTTGTGAATTGCATTCGCTTTAATTTATAATTAAAATTTGATTTATGAATTACACAGGCATTAATTCGGATACTATAAACGAGATACTATCCTATTCCTCACGGCTAAGAAGTTTTTTGTAACACTACGCACTTTCCGAGAAGGCTCTCGCGGCGTCTTAGAGAGTCCCGCTTAGTTGCAACTTCCCGAGGCCATAGCAATAGTATTTGAAATCCAGTCTATGTAGAAATTAACCGGAGATTTTAGATGCCTTATACAAGGTTCACGAAATACGAACAAATTTCTTATAATCAATATTCAGAGCTCGAATTTATTTTGTAAGTATAACATAATATATATAAATTAGACAAAGAATTTTGAAAATAATCGTTGACCGAACTTACAAACTTATTTGTTTATTCACAATACTCTTGACTCTTAACGACTCTTTCGCACCGGGTAACGCACGCTTCTTAAAAATTCACTTACGCGCATACATACATAGACACTCACGCATACATAATAGACGCTCACGCATTTTTTATAGGATCTCGCAATGTTCTAGTGACTCACAAAAGAAGAGAGATATTTTTCATTATGCAGAATTTCTTAAGAAAAGAGTTTGATAACCAAATTAAACATTTGGAACAGGAGCCTGAAGCGATACAATTACTGTCGAGTTCGGATCTTACTGCAACTGATTGTGAGAATGAGGTTGATTGCGATGAAGACAATGAAGACTGAAATTTATATAAAAAATTTGTAATAATAAATATATACAATAGTTTTATTTATTAATGTAAATATTTTTGCATATTTAATTTTACTTCGACATGTCGCACAAATTTTGTAAGCATTTCATTTATATATATATATTTATATTTATTTCCATATTTTCTTCAATTTTATACTCTGACTCATTTGTATATTCAGCTTTTAGACTTATGGCATAGTTTGGGTACAATGTTATGCTAAGACTTTTGTGAATTTACTATTATATACTTGATAAAGAGCAAAATCCATGGTCAAAATGTTGTGATATTAATCAATAAATGTTATTAGTTGGGTCGATTAAAAACTACCTACATTAATTATTCAATTATTTACTGGCGAAGCAAAGTTATTGTTTTGTAATAATAAAGTCTACCTGCATCATATTAACCCTTCGTAGTCACACTTCTCTAGAATCCCGCGGTAGTCACACTAGGTCGTATCGATCCAGTCGATTTTTAAATGGTTGCCATTTTAATGGTATCGGTCCGATCGGGTTCAAATAATTCTGGAACATACCTTGAACATTCTAGAATATAAAACAACTGCGGTGAGAAATCAAATGGCAACATGTTGAAAAAAAAATGTATTTATTCCGTTTTAAACGGAAGAGGCTCGATTTTGGAGTGAAAAAAATATTGATTTATCAGAAAATAATATGTTTTAAAATAATGTGTTTTTTATATTTAGCTCAAAATTTGAGGGCTGGGTCGTTTGACCCGCAGTGACTAAGAAGGGTTAAGTCTAACACTATTTTTCCAGAAATTCTCAAGCGTGATTTGTAATCAGCGACCCCAAAAACTTAAAGAAATTGATTTTTAGCCAGATCGGGTGAGTATTTAATGATTCCGTCCGCCATATTGAGGCCGCCATTTTGTTTTTTACAAATTCAACACCGGAATCGTAATCAGCGACCTCGAAAACATAAACCTACCAGGTTTTGTGCAATTCTGATGACTGATTCCTGATTTATGGCCACGTATTGACCGAAATAGCGAGTATTCCGGAATACTCTACAATTGCGCGACCATGCATTGACAAATTTAATAAGAGCTAATGTTAAATTTTCTTTTGGCGAAGCTGAGAGAGACGCTTTTTTTTAATTAAAGTTAAGATTAAGCGAAAACCCTGTATTAAGTTTGTAAAAGTTGTTAAATAAAGTAAGTGTTAAATAAATTCTTCTTCTCGAAACCAACATTTGTTCTTTCCGGTAATCCGGCTCAAAATATCTACATCTCTATAGTATATATATGGTATAGTTACATTATACAATAGTTATATTTGTTACAAAATTTGTGCAATCAAAAGAAAAAAATAGAAAATTTGTGCAATAAAGAAGAAAAAGATATTTTTAATACCAAAAACCTTTCATAATTTACTAAAAAAAGTATTTTTAAAAATCTGTACTATAATGATTTACTAAATATTTAATAATATTATCCATAACACTTGCAATAAATATTTTATAATATTTATGATAAATATTTATAATCTCTTCAATCTAATTGTAAGACTCTAAAAACATTTATAAAATATTGTGATAAATTATATCTGTAAAATATTTAAATAATTTATTATAAATATTTTGTAAATATTTTATAAATATTGTGTGCTGTTTGGGGTTGTTTCCATCCCCGGCATCGGATACGCTATTTCCTCCATTGCCACCTGCGGCTGAATTGTTGTTTCCATCCCCAGCATCAGGTGCGCTATTTCCTTCATCTCCACCTTCGGCTGAATTGCTGATTCCATTCCCGGCATCGGGTGCGCTGTTTCCTTCATCTTCACCTTCGGATAAATTGCTGTTTCCATCCCCGGCATCGGATGCGCTATTTCCTCCATTGCCACCTGCGGCTGAATTGTTGTTTCCATCCCCAGCATCAGGTGCGCTATTTCCTTCATCTTCACCTTCGGCTAAATTGCTGATTCCATCCCCGGCATCGGGTGCGCTGTTTCGTTCATCTTCACCTTCGGATAAATTGCTGTTTCCATCCCCGTCATCGGATGCGCTGTTTCCTTTATCTTTACCTTCGGCTGAATTGCTGTTTCCATCCCCAGCATCGGATGCGCTATTTCCTTCATCTTTACCTTCGGCTGAATTGCTGTTTCCATCCCCGGAATCGGATGCGCTATTTCCTTCATCTTCACATTCGGCTGAATTGCTGTTTCCATCCCCGGCATCGGATGCACTATTTCCTTCATCTTCACATTCGGCTGAATTGCTGTTTCCATTCCCGGCATCGAATGCGCTATTTCCTTCATCTTCACATTCGGCTGAATTGCTGTTTCCATTCCCGGCATCGAATGCGCTATTTCCTTTATCTTCACCTTCGGCTGAATTTCTGTTTCCATTTCCGGCATCAGGTGCGCTATTTCCACCATCGCCACCTCCCATATCGTCTACGAAATGAATCGGTATTAACAATGAGTGCATTTGTTATTGTAAAAATGTAATATTTATTAGATTTTCTACCATGAAAACGCGCGCGTACGTACCACCCCTAGCGCCACATTCATACCCAGGTTCAAATGCCACTCTAGCATAACCCCTCGCCAGCATCATCATTAGTAAGTAAAATACGACCTGAAAAAGTTGACAAAGATTATAGTTTTTTCGGAATATAATCGACATTTATTAAATTGCAAAAATTACATTAGTTAAAAGGGTACTTACATCTAGAAAGAAAATCGATATTAAGCAAATTTAAAGTACGACCGTATATAAGATAATAATCAATAATTAAAGAAAACGCCATAATCGGTCAGGACTGGATCTTGGTTGTCCAATAAAATTATTCGTGAATTTTAAGTACAAATCATCACTCTAGCAAACCACGCGCCGTTACTTACGGACTTAAACGTAGCTACAACTAAAGCTAGAAAGAGTAGAGGAGAAGGGGAGAATTGGGGCCACTGGGTAATAAGAACTATCGTAATATAGAATAACTATCGCGCGTAAAAAATTCGAATCTGCGTGTGAGCGACTGCTTGTCGAACACCGCCTCTCGTGCCAGTAGAATATTCCATCAATCTCGCTTTGTTTGCTCAGGAAAGCGCACGTCGTGTTTTCGCTCGCTTTGTTACAATTTTCATTGATCTTGCTTAAGCAAGTAAGTAGTTATATTTTCTACTAATTGAATTAACTCTTTCTTTATTATTAGTGTCACAGGTTGCCTTTATTGACAAAACATTGAAAATTAAATAATCTTGTCAGTAGTTTTTCTTTTATTCGTTGACCAAAAGTTATACCAATAGGGGTAATTAGAACCGAGTTGGGGTAATTAGAACTAGCTCAAATTACTTCGGGCACGCACAATGTTTTTTTTTGTTTTCAAAATTCCACACAAGGGACTCAGAACTATTGAGAAGAAAAAGTGGACTCTGGAAAAATTAAAAGCAGCCCTGAAATTGATCCATGAGGGCATTTTCATTCATCGTGCTGCAGCACAAACACAAATTCCATATACCACTCTCCAAAAATGGTATAAAGCTAAATGGTAAAAAGCTTAAGATGTTAACATTAAACCCAAGCCACCGAGACTAGGTATAATGCCTTTGTTCTCACAAAAGTAAGAAAAAGCAAAGTGGTTCTCATTACCCGGCCTGGGGTAATGGGAGTTCCTTTTTCAATTTTTTAAAAATATGCGTTTTTTTTTATGTTTCTACTACAATTGAAAAATTTTGTGCTATGCCATATTGAAGCTTGATGTTTCCACAATTTAATTGATAACAGTTTAAATAAATATTCGGTGATTATAATATATTTATTTATATTTTTTCCTTAACTGGTGCCAATTCCCCCGTGCTCCCCTACCTATTCTCATACAATTAAATTGAAAATCAATTTAATTGTCCACTAACACTCGTTGGCATATTCAAAAAAGGACGGGATATGTATAGAAGGATATATGGTAATAAAGAAAATGTTGCGAAAAATAACACCCCGGCCAGGATTCGAACCTGGACCTCCCTGCTTTCCGGGCGGGCGTCTCACCTATTCGACCACTGAGACATGTGGTGATATTTATCGCAACAACCTATTTAACTGAGGAAAAACGTCTTTTACCGGCGACGTATATAACAATAAGCAAATTTAAAGTACGACCGTATATAAGATAATAATCAATAATTAAAGGAAACGCCATAATCGGTCAGGACTGGATCTTGGTTGTCCAATAAATTTATTCGTGAATTTTAAGTAAAAATCATTACTCTAGCAAACCACGCGCCGTTTCGCAACATTTTCTTTATTACCCTATATCCTTCTATACATATCCCGTCCTCTTTCGAATATGCTAACGAGTGTTAGTGGACAATTAAATTGATTTTCAATTTAATTGTATGAGAGTAGGTACTCTTTCTAGCTTTAGTTGTAGCTACGTTTAAGTCCGTAAGTAATGGCGCGTGGTTTGCTAGAGTGATGATTTGTACTTAAAATTCACGAATAATTTTATTGGACAACCAAGATCCAGTCCTGACCGATTATGGCGTTTCCTTTAATTATTTATTAAAATCGATATTCTTGAATCTTTATATTTTTTAAATTTTTGATGTTCATATTTTTTAGTGATAAAGGTAGTCACTGTACGAACTAGAAGCAAATCAATCTATGCAAAACATTTTGTTCAGTCATTTTAAACATTACGTAAAATTTAAATGCATTTTTTTCCCAACCGTGATAGAGTAAAATCGGCACCAAATATGTATATCTTAAAAGGTATTGCATTTTAAAGTTTTACATGTTTATTCTATTTATCAAAATGCTTTTGGCATTGTAGGAATTTTTTATCTTATACGTTCTGTAATTGTAAAATTAATGATGCAAAGTGAGTAAAGTTGATACGTCAGGTTTGAACATACCTCTCATTTTGTTTAGAATAATCATTTTTCCAAACGTCCGAGTGAGATAATATGTAAATATACTTTACGAAAAACTTTTATTTTTATTAGGTACCGATGCGTCTATTGTGGCTATTTCGCCTGGTACCATTTTTTATATCAGCTTGTGATGATTTTTATGTAAACTGCTATTGCATCGCCATTTTAAGTTTTGCAACATAAAAATTCAAAAATGTTTTAAAATATATATGTTTTTAATAATAAAACTTTATATTTTGAAAGACCTTATACTTTCCACAAAAGATAGTCAGAATGTGACTCCTTTTCTTTTGTTCTAAATACATGTACCTTCTGAAACAACAATTATTGAATAAAACTTACGATGTATTTCAAGGAAGCCATTTTAAGATATTTCTTTCTTGTATCTTCTTTTACTACAAATGGATAATTACAAAAGATAAAGCGAGATTGTAATAGGTTAATATGTGTTTTTTACAGAGTTGGGAGAGTTACTTCATAAAAGTAACGCGTTACCGTTACTGTTACTTTTTATATAGGTATGTATAAAATGTAACTCGTTATCGTTACTCGTTACTAATTTTTAAAAGTAACGCGTTATCTTTATTGTTACTAAGAAAGTTAATTACTTTTTTGTTACTATTTTGTATTAAAATAAAATCTGGAACTGAAATTAAATTATTTAATAATCAATATTGTAAGTTTAATAGTCAATATTTAAACTCTAAACTAGTCTCTATATATATTGTATAGTAAGCTTTTTTATATTAAACATCTAATAATTTTTTTATATAATTATATACACAATATCAAAAGTTTTTGGTTTTTTGTCGTTATGTATGTCGTAATGTCGTTCTTAATGTCGTGCATTTCAATATATTCACTGCTAGTACCATTTAGTACACATTCAGTACTAAAAATCTATAGTTCATGCTACATATTCATTGAGCTTTATAACTGATTCGTTAACTGCGTAATACGGGAAAAGATGCTAAAAGAGAATATTTCTATCCAATCAAGAATACCTAACACTCGCTCTCAGTACGCGCGACAAGCGCATGATCTACTAAATAAGAATAACTAATGTAACGATAAAAGTATAAATAATTTAATTTGTTACCGTTACTGTAAAAATGTAACGACGTTACCATATGGTTACAGACAGAAAAAGCCCTATTTAATTATATCTATTCATATATAAAAAATTTTTTATATATGAATAGATATAACTAAATAGATATAAATATGTACACGGAAAAAAAAATTTACTTGAAACAAGTAAATCCTGCTTGTTTCAAGTAAAATTTCATTGCTTCAAAAAAATAAATTACTCCAATAGTCCCTAGCAAGATTTACTTGTTTCAAGTAAATTTATATCTATTTATATATATAAAAAAATTTTTACCGGGAAATAACGATAGTTACCGAAAAGAAGTGACGGTAACGGTAACAGCGTTACAAGTAACGCGTTGCTTCCCAACTCTAGTTTATATGTTTTTAGAAATAATAACTTTATATATATTTACTTAATATGTGCTGTGCAGCTAAGACGACTGCTATCTCAGGAAGGCAACAAGAATGGAATATTTCCTACCGTATGTTACTTAATCCATATATACTATTGCTGTCATAATAATTGCATCATATCTTAGGTAAATACGTAATGTACATTGTACAGTATTTAAATGCAGGACGTTCAATATCTAAATTACTAGAAAATTATACAGGGTGTTTCAGGTTTAAATGTCCTAACTTAAAATATGAACTTAGAACCTTAAAACAAGAAAACATTTTTCTTTGAAGGTATGCCCGTAAACGCTTTGTTTAAGAGATATTGACATCTAAATATTTTTATTATAAAATTTTATTAAATTGATATCAGGTTATAATAAATAAATTAATAGTGTGCTTTAACTGCTTTATTACTAGAAAACATGAAAATTTTTACGTAATTATAAATTTTGTTTAAAGTGACGGCCTTGAACATTAAGACAGGCTTGGCATCTTTCTATCACGATAGCAATGGCAGAGCGGCACTGAGTAGCTGTAATTGTTTCACATGCTTGAATGATTCTTCAATGTAAAGAATTAATGTCATTAACCGGCCTTTCGTAGACTTTTTGTTTAACAGCACCCCAAGAAAAATGATCCAACGGCGCCAAATCTGGAGAGCGCGCATGGCAGGCCAAGCCACAGGTCCTGCGCGACCAATCTACATCGATCGGGCTAATGAATATTTAGTCATTGTTGTGCAAACAATTACAGCTACTCAGTGCCGCTCTGCCACTGCTGCCATGATAGAAAGATGCTAAGCCTGTCTCAATGTTCAAGGCCGTCACTTTAAACATTTATAATTACGTAAAAATTTTCATATTTTTTAATAATAAAGCAGTTGAGAGAAGCACACTATTAAATTATTTATTATAACCTGATATCAATTTCATAAAATTTTATAATAAAAATGTTTAGATGTCAATATCTCTTAAACAAAGCGTTTACGGGTATACCTCCAGAGGAAAATTTTTTCTTGATTTGAGATTCTAAGTTTATATTTTGAGTTAGGACATTTAAACCTGAAACACCCTGTATATAATTCATCGCAATAGCCTTCATTTTCGTAATACTTACACAATTTTTGTTTTAAATGTATCTTATCTGTGCAGTGCGCGCATGTCTAAAAATAAATGTGTAGGTAATGTAGGTAAAACATTCAAGAACTGTTTATTTTTTCAGAAATAAATATTTTATTAAGCAAACTAATATAAATATTATATTAGAGAATAGTGTGTGTGGGCCAACTATTATATGAGCTGAATACAAGATAAATAATAACATTGTTCAACAACAAATTACTTTTTCTTTTTAGTACAAGTACGAGAATAATCGTTTCTAGTTTTTTTGAACGTTGAATACTATCCCGTTTGCCAAATTGCTTTATCACGTCTCTTCTAAACAGGAGTTTCACCGATGTTAGATAAATCATTCTTTAAAATAGAACAATGTAAACAAGTTTAATGAAAGATTAATTAACTTATAGAACAGACACGACTTACTGTACATATAACTATTTTTTATAATTTTACTTGTTCCGTATGCGATTATTTCATTCTCATATTGTCGATTTTGTAATTCTTGGTTCAGCTTCTGTTCTTGTTATGATCGCGTTTGTTCTTCTACCATTCCTGTAATCCTCTACTTTTTGCATATACAGGATGTACCGTAAAGACCGGATCAACACTTAAGGGTAGATTCCTGAGATCATTTTGGCATTAGGATTTTTGTCTCCAAATGATCTCAGGAATCTACCCTTGAAGCGTTGATCCGGTCTTTACGGTACACCCTGTATGTACCTACACATATTGCATCGCACGAAGCCATTGTCCAATAGTTATTTATTTTAAGTTTGTTATTAGTGATGCCCAATGTCACTTTTAATACGACTTATGAATCGTTGAGAAAAAAATGCGACATTTATATGAATTCATATAAAATTTATTTTTTAAACAAATATTTCTATTATAAGATTTCAACGATACAATAGTTGATTGAATAACAGATAAAATAAAACATATGACCACGTGTCACCCCGGCAAATTATACAATTTTAGACCTTACTCCAAATACATATGGAAGCGGGTGACAAATCTTAACGTTCTGTAGAATATTTGATTTTAGACTAAGATTGGCCAAGCGTATGCCAGTTGTTTATGTGTAATGTACATTTATCAATTAGATAAATTTTAAAGAAATAATAATATACATAGAACGTCTTTATTCTCCGATTTTAGACATATATATGCGTGTTATCTGGGTAATATATCTGTTAAATTAAAGAATAATACATTATTGTACATATAGATATTTAATATAATCAATTGTATATTAAATCAAAAATCCGCGGCGGATATCTAACATTCAGATTCTCAGGAATAACGGACTCCTGCTGATAGCTTCTTTAATATTAGCTATAATATTGAATTTATTACATATACATATATGTATGTATTAATATATCTGTTAAATTAAAGAGTAACATGTATTATAATCATCCGATATCCAACATCCAGAGATTCTCAGGAATAATCCATTAAAATTTTATAATTATTCTTCATAAATAATGAAACGTCTATTCTTTTAGAACCTGATGTAGAAATGTCGGTTTGAGGCGTTTTCGAAAAGAAAAATCTAGAGAAGATTAAGAAAATATTAAAGCAATAAATGACTCATCGTTGATGTATGACTTTAGAACACCATTTAAATGACGTTTGATATTACGTAACATTTGAAATGAGCAATCTCGAGCGTCAGAGATTGTCAGAAATGTCAAGATCTTCATAAACTAAGTAAGCAAAATGGATTGCTTGAAGTTACTGAAAACTCTTGATACATTCGGCTGCGCCTGTATTTGCATAAGTACCGAAAGCTCGCAGATGCTGCAGAACTCGTTGCTTATTTTGCAGACGGAAAATCATTTTCGAAAATGTTACTATTGGAGCAGGATCAATGGGATACAAAACGGCTATCACATCGCATACGGTTTCGAAAAGAATTGCATGAACGGTCAGGTATATTATTACAGGTAAGAAATTCTTGAATTTTGCGAATTAAAACCACTTTGAAAAAGACACTGTTAAATTGAAATAAAGAAAAGTTTCTGATATATAAAACTTCTCCGTACAATTTTTGTAAATATATTAATAAGAAAAGATATTTGTTATTTAATTTGGTTAAAGATTGTTAACCCTGCAACCGTGTACATGGGTCGTTCGCGTCCACGGCATATTTTTGACTATTTATACGGTGCGTTTTTTCAACGATTAAATTAACAGTTGCAAAATTAAATTTTATAATATTATTACTCTTTAAACTTATAGTTATAACCTCAAGAAACACCTATGAATTTTTTCAGAATTTTTGGTAACGTTTTAGATTGTTTAATTAATTAATTAAGGAACAAAGGGCTAATAAGAGCCGGCGCAAGATTTCAGTGCGGAGAAGTGCGGTCGGAGAAAGGGCTCCCCCCTTTCTCCGCGACCGCAGCGAAAGTAGTAATGCAAAAGACCTTGAAAAGATTGCTCTCAAAAGATTAAAATATTTTCCACCTTTCTATCGCCGTTATGTCGACGACATTGCATCAGCTGTACCACCGGAATTCCTCCAAGAAACCCTCGACATTTTCAATTCCATGCACGAAAGACCACAGTTCACAATAGAAATAAGTCAAAATAATACTCTCAATTTCTTAGACACCACAAGGCTCATTTGTAATAAATCAATAATATTTGACTGGTACCACAAGCCAACATTCTCTGGACGTTACCTGAATTTTTATTCCAATCATCCCACGAGCCAAAAGAGGGGGGGTTGTCATAGGATTAATAAACAGAGCTTTTTTACTCTCCCACCCCTGAGTATAGATTTTCTCGATATTAAATTTAAATTTTTTACTTAGAGTAAACTGTTGTTGATTTTCCAACTTTTATAGTTTTTAATGTAAATGTACAAATTTTTTAGGTATTGTCAGTAATAAAATACCGATTTAGTAAGATGAAACGTTTAGGATTATGCCGAAAATTTGAAGATTACATCTAAGTAAACTGTTTAGGTATTGATTACGTTATGTTTACACAAATCTTTTTCATGGAAACAATAAAACCAATGTAAATTATTATAAAATGTATAATTGATTGATTAATTTCTTTAAACTGTATTTTTGGAAACAGTTTTACAAAAATAAAGGGTAATTTCAAATTAAACTAAATTAGATGCATTCTAACTTTAATTTATTTATTAACTGTACAGTGGAAAAAGATGCATAATATTAACATAAAAATATTATTATTTACGTTGGTCTCTATGAGCTTTTAAATGATAAAAAGCAGTATATTATTTTACTCACAGTTACAACACACAATATGCATAATTTTTTTTACACATATAGAATCAAAATCTATAAAACCATTGTCAATTTTCTCCGGCATCTTAAAAATTGTACCCAAGCTAAATAATAGCGTTAAAAATAAAGTTGCAACAAAATAGAAGATTATATAAATTTGCGATGTTTCTAATGTAATGCAAATCCTTGATGATCCTCTCCATAGATTACTCATTATTTATATAAACAACGCATTAAATATAGTTAATATTAATATTGTGTACACATAAATATAGATTATTATAGTTAACGTGACTTTAACATCCCTTGTCTTTAACGTCCCTTGCTTAATTGGAAGTCTGATTCCGGCCTCGGTACTTCAAACAACATAGGATGGGTCCCGTCACCTTTCTTTAATACGGCATTTTTTATGAGATTTACTGACGGGTACTTAAGATCATAAGCTTGTCCTAATTTTGCGCAAATATCAATGAATAAGGTGGTGTAATTCATTGCGTTACTTCCTTTTTCGGACGACCTGTAATCCCACGGGAACACGTGGTGGAAATTGTGATAGCCTTCTTTTATTGTCACAAAGTTAACAAAATTGTTGTTTGCCGGTCTTATTTTCCTAAAAGCAGAAACTGTGTTAGTAAATAAATATCTTAAATAATAAAACTAACATTAATTCTGTTTATAATTATGTCAAAAGTCATCCCAGACTTTTCAGACGCATATCTGAAATTAAAGCCAAAAAGTATGCATTCACTTTCTCACAGAGATGATAATTTTATTTCAATGTTTTGTTGCAAGAAAATTATCTGCTAATAAATAAATACGCGCGTTGAAATCACGAATATTTATAAATTACTTTTTGCCGCGCATGGATGCAACTCTATTAAAATGCAAATTGTAAATTGTATCGCAATTATATGCATTCAAATTACGCACTTATCGTATGGTTTAGTGCCCCACGCATGAGCAATGCTATTGATAGTCCACACGGAGTTCAAAGTAACCATGTATCGTATAAACACTTGCAACATGATGGCCCTGTCCCAAGTCTCGTTCCATAAATATACAGGTACCGCCGTAGGTAGGATAAAACAAAGAAAAAGTTGAAGAGGCAAGCAGTATCTGTAAAAATGCAACTCTTGTCTTTTGGAATTTATTTAAGCGCGTTGTATACTTATTTTATAAATCTGGAAATATTATTAAATTACTTAATAGAAAGAGAGAGAGAGAAGATATTCGTTTTGTGTAAAAAAAATAAAATATTGCATTATACATAATGTACATTCAAAGGAATAAATAAAAAAGAAAATATATACGATAAAAGATGTAACAAATGCTCAAACATGTTATGCTCATAATTTCTCAAAAAAGTGAAATACTGAAGATGTTTGCATATATCTATTTGCATTATTTGAAGTTTTTATTTAAAAGAATAGAAATTTAAAATAAGAAATGTACATAGTCTATAACTGATTTTTACCTTTCTCCGAAAGCCACGACAGGATCTGACAATACATCCGATAAATCAAGCTGCTTGCTCTTTTCAGTAAATTTCGGATGCTCTTTCATCATTACCCATCCCATATGCGTATAAAAGAATAAGCAGCGCTGGGTGTTGTGGGGATCGGCAGCAGTATCACAATACTTGTGATGCATACGATGATTTTCCACGCAACTGCATACCGAATTCTAAAAACAATTAAAATGTTATTTACATGCATATATAACTGTGTTCAAAAATGCAGATAAAACAACATATAAATAAATATCTATTGCACAGTTTGCATATCTAAAATCAAAAAAAGGAAAAGGACTAGCGAACAATAAAAAAGGGTAAGTCAGGGGAAGATGCCAGTAGGTCGAAGATTTGTTAATATTTCGTCCTTTATCCGATAAATTGTGATGTTTTTTAGTCGTTAACGCCAGATTGTTCATAAAACGAATAATACGTGCTCCTTCAATTTTATCGTGTGAAATGCGAAGAATCTGAGAAGATCTGTTCAAGCCAAGTGATTAGGTTTCTTATAATATTGTACTCTTCTTTGTTAAAATTTTCATAATTTTTCATAATCATTGAAAGTAAATTTATTTAACATATTTTATGTGTGAAATAACGTGTAATGTCTGTCTCATGACGCGAATAACCATTTCTTCTATGACGTCAGTGTGTGAAGAGTCAGAGGTAACATCTAGATCTAGATACTCCTCATCATTAGGGTAAGATACCACTTTAGGAAGAACACATTAGGTCTACTTATCTCATATCTGGTTTTAATAAATATAATTATATAAATTTATATTTATATTTATAATTTATAATTTATATATTAATAATTTTTATTTATTGCACAATATCCCGGTTTTTATGGATTCTTTAGGGATTCTGCAAAAAACGAATTACACGAAATTCCTGCGACATATGTATGTAACTATTTAACGAATTTGTACATTATATATAATATACATAAAGATTTGTTATAATAGCTAATAAAATTTATATTAAAGTTACCTGTCCAACTGCATTGAAGCAAAGGAGAAGTAGGATTCTTAACGGTAATTTTGCTTTGTAGCACCTGTGACTCCAAAGTCGATGAGCGCCACCAGATGCCTCGAGATTGGATATAAGATACATCACAGTTACTTAAAAGTATAAGAGAATACGTTTATATATGTGTATTATATACAAACAAGAATTCATGCAATTTATGTGATACTTCTAAAATGTTTCACAAATATATATTTATAAAAATATATTGTACGCAAAGATTTTTAAGAAAATTAATAATATTATAAGATTTTCAAGATTTTCTACTTCTCACACCATTGAATATGCTCAGTGAATTATTTTAATTGGAAAAAGCTAATTCAATTTGAATGAGAATCTAAATATATAAATTAATCACAGACAATTATTATTTAATGATTCCGTTATTGTTAAATGCATTTATTTAGAAAATTTATTTTTATTCATTAGGTATCATTCATTTAGGTTGGCTATGGATGTAAGTTTTTATAATAATCGATTAACTCTGAGAATAATTAATGACAATTTCTAATATTACTTAGCGTTTAGTAATTAAATATAAATTTTTCACCTATATTGCAATAATAATTATTAACATTTATTCGAATATTTCATAAATTTAAATACGTATCTATATTATATATGGTATATTGAATACCTATATTATACTGAATACATAATCTAAATTAATCTTACACAACTGCACTTAACACATATGTAAAAAATAATTACATTAAAAATAAAATTATTTAGTGTCAAATTAATTATCTTTAGCAATTTAAACTTATTGTTAATAACTTTATTAATACCTTTTGCAATACGGAAAGATGCAATTGGCTAAGAAAGTATTATTTTAACTGTTTTGGATTCGATTAATTTGAGAATCAAAAATTTTATCTTAAAAGGCTTCTGATACACTAATAGCTGCACGAGAAAAATTTCAAAAATTTTGTAAATTTTTTTCTTTGATTCTCCTGTATATATAAAAACGCAAAAATAATTTAAACAGGGATATTTACTCCATGACGTAGTCTTCCAATTTTCCAAGCAGTTGAAAGTCAGTAAACCATATATGCCAACAGCGTGCAATAAAAACATTGTCAAAGCAATAGACCATATTACATCAGTTTCGAAATTGAAAAAACGTGATTTTATTATTTCGGATTTTTTATTGCTGTCGTAGTCATTGCCGTTTACTCCCGCCAAGTTCATATCGTTGATCAGATCTTCCTCCTTGTATTCTTTTATAATGGATTGAGAAATTTTATTGCAATCCAATATCTTAAATGCTGATGGCTACAAATAAATTTTTCTAGAAACAAGTAATTTAGTTAGAAATAATGTAATTAAAATCTCTGTTTAAAAAATAAAAACAAAGTGTTCTATTAATTAGTGTTCTATTCAACAGCTAGTGCGATTGTCTTAAACTTTTAGGCAACACGTGCAAACGATAAAATTTATTATTATGTATCGTTACCTACACGATATTCGATTTTTTAATTCAAAATGCAATTTATAATTCAGCATAAATTAATTACATATTTTAATGTGGAATAAGTAATAACAAGTAATATAGAAAAATAACTTGGAAGCAATTAAATTGATACTCTATATTTCTTAATTTATATTTTCAATTAATAAATAGGGTGTCGCAAAATTTGTGCATTTGGAGTGCAAGAAGTGATTCTCTATGCTAAAAGGAACGTCTTTTTCCTTTAGCAAAATTGCGTGCGACAATAGTTTTTGTAGGGGAGCAAGTTAAAGTTAAAAATGAGCGCTTTTCAGTCGTCGTAGTCCTTAACTTTTTTGTGTATTGTTTAAAATATGATAAAAGTTAACAAAATAAATGTTTCTTTTATTCCTTACATAATAAGTAAATAAATTAACGAATTGTCTGATTCCGTAGCACCATCTAAAAATTAAAAAAATGTAAATAGTAATATGCTTTGTGTGCTGAGCGTTCTAGTATAGAGTGCGGTGATAGATATATCAGCGTGTATAATGCCTTGTAATACGGATTGGAATATTTATTTTAGTAGAAGAAGTAATTGTTCACCATAAAATTTTATCTTGTACCAGAAAATTATATCAAGAATTGACTATAAATGCGATTACAGAATATTGAATTAAAAATAGTAAAAGAAGATCAAGTGTTAATTTTACCTCAATAACATTGATATATATCTTCACGTAAAAAGTTTTATCTTCTCCTTGATTTTCCTTGCAATTTTGTTCTTCAATTTTTTCAGTATTTGCATCCATGGAATCTTTCTGATTTTTTGAAAAGAGAATTTCGGTAGGAACTTCTCGAATAATTTCTTTTTTTCTTTGTCCTTGGTTAATACTCCTTCAAGCCATTTAGACAGATCTAAAAAAAGTACCAGATAATAAATACTTATTATCATTAATATATACATATATTGTAATTATTTTAACAATAATTTCTGTAATTACATTTCTACGATAAATATTTCTTACAGTCTTATCTTTACGATATTAACGATAATAGCTACTTCTCAAAAGAATTCCGATATTTAAAGTAAAATAAAAAATAGCAGAACTCTCACCAAACCGTCCCCGCAAGAAGAACCTTCCGCTGCTGGCGCGAATTCTCTGCATCAGTAGCCCTCAATTCCAGGATATTCGCACTCCAATCGAGTGCAGATCGTATCGTCTTTCTGTAAAGAAAATATACGTTTTTTTTTTTTAAATTTTTCCGAGGTAAAGTTGATTTTGCATATGAGAGTACATCGAGATTACAACTTCAACTTACGTTACATACTGCCGTAACAAAGACCTTCATGCACTGATCGTCTAGACATCAAAGTCCCGGGTAAAACACGCGCGCGTCACCGGTGGTCCCGTTACAGGCTCGTTGTAAAGATACTTTGCTCTGTCCTCAATGAAATAATTTTTAAATAAATATACGATTTATTAAAAAAAGAAAATTAAAATAATATGTAAAATGTATGCGCGTGTCATATTATATGTACGTAATGAAATTGTAGAAAGCATTTATGCTGCACGAGGATCATTCGAAGCCGTTCTCGTGCAACATATCAGTCCGCTGATCATAATGAATGAAGCCATCGGCAGCCGGATGTTCTCCGGCGCCTTTCGGATTGCCGTTGTGCCGTGCTCCTATTCTGCAATGCGAAATTAGATGTTTGAAAATTCATGTTACTTATACATGAATAATTTTAAAGCAATAGAATTATATTAGAATTAAGAAACAGCGATTACAATCGATTGCCAATTGTTATTACGAAGCGTACAATTAATTTTCACATTCAATGAATTTATAGAATTAATGAAATATTAGCACACGCGACCAATCTGCGAGAAATCTGTCATACGAGCGGCACTACGATTGCGCGGAGTTTACTTGACGAAACTTTCACGCGTTCTGACCGCAGTCGCGAAAATATGCGCGATTAAGGTGGTTCTTGCAGTACTCGCAAGTCACAAAGAAAACTATTGTTACTAGTGACAAATATGAATAATTTAGTATGTAAAAATCAGTATACATTTAAATTAATTATTCCGTGTGCCATTCTCGGGCAGTGATCGAATCGAATTATGACAAAATTAAATATATTAACAATTCGTCCCAATGCTCGGTGAGACATCGCAATGAACTTAATGCTTGTACATGCTTCGTAACATTGTCCGCCACCCGACGCAGCTCAACGACATTTTCTATAGCGATACTCGGCAGTTCAAATAAGACACGCAAATGCATGTGCACTATAGCACGTTTATTATCGTATCGTTGCTTCAATAAATTTCAGGCCACTTGATAGTTTTGATCGGATAATTCTAACGACTGAATCATATTAGCCGCCTCGCCTGTTACAGATGCTCTTAGATAATGGAATTTTTGCAGACTACTTAACGTATGATTGCTATTTGTGATTGAATTAAAAATCTTGTAAAACGAAAACAATTCTTCGTACCTCCCGTTAAATTTAGGTAAATTAACTTGGGTAGACGCACGTTACATGCGGAATTGGTTATTTCAACCGGCGACGCAGCCGGTGTTGTTGTCGTGGCATGATTATAAGTAGAAAACGCGCGCTCATAACTCGAAATCATGCAGCGTATTTTAGTGGTTAACTCGTAAAACACTTCCTCATCGGTATGGTGAAGTCACGACCGATGATCGTCGGAAGCGACACATGGGATTCCGGGAACTGAACGAAATCCCCCGATCGCTTTCAATGTTCGCCTTGGCTCGAAATAAACATACTGGATTCGTTAGGGTCATGAGGAAAATACGAAACAATGTATGTATATATATGTACATATATTTTAAAATGGTAAACAAAAACGATTTAAATTATACATTGAATCACGAATCGTATGTATAGACTGACACATGCGGATATCTTTCCTTCCATTCGTTAACCAAGCAATTGCTAATTGAGCAGTTTATAAGATATAGTTCTTGCAATTTAGGACAATGTTCCATAATAACAGAACATTTATCAGTTTCATAAATGCAATAAAGATATAACTGTTTCAAATTTTTGCACTGCGTCAGTAATTCCAAAATGCGATCTGTGAGGTCAAAATAACCGCTCAAATAAACTACTTCCAGGCATTGACAGGACGAAAGCAATCTGCTCAAACAATCCTCATATTCTTCGATTCTGTAACGAAAATCATATAATTATTATATAGTATACTTTAATCGCAAAAATAAATTACGTTAATTTTTTCAAAATTCTCGAAATGCAAGAGAAGCAAACACAAGTTTTGATAAGGAATAATTACTGATCGGAGGTGTATCAAATTCTCCGGAGGCAAAAGATTAGTATCTAATTAGCTCGAAAGACCAGAGGGAAGGTATCGCGGTCTCCCTCAATGCGAGAAAAGCGAATGTTGCGGGGTGTAAAGCATGCAAAAAGCGAAAAGCGACTCATCGCCCGGCACGTGCCTCGTCATTTCGATGCAAGTCCAGGTGATTCCTTCTAGGTCTGCCCAACCAGGTAGCAAGCAGCATAGGCAGGCAGCAAGAAAAGGCAAGGAAAGCAAAGACCAACAGGCAGCAAGCAAAGGCAGGAAGCAAAGCAAGCCAAGGCCAGGCGGACAGAGAAGATTCGTGCATTCGTCCGAGATGAGAGTACGTGATATGTGTAGTAGACGGCGAGACTCTTCGATGTATTCTCAGGGACAACTTGACGATGAGTTTCGATGTGTGCTCGACGAGGACTAGACAGTGAGTGCGGGAACAATCGAGCGATCCTGCGACACGTGTCGTGAGCTAATAATCGGCTATTCTGCTCCCTATTCGACAAATTCTTCCGCGTCGGTGGATGAACGATGGCAGCACCGATTAGTGAGTAGCACGTGATATCATCAGTATCGATCGCGATTTACCGATGTCTCGCGTAAATAATAGAAACTAAGGTCTCAGACACAATGCGAGGAATAAGGAATAAGGAATAGAATTCATAGTCGCATTCTTTTTTAATAGAAGCGCATTGAAAAAGAATGCGACAATTGATATTTATTTCTTGTTCTTTATTCCTCGCAATGTGTTTGAGCCCTAAATCTAAGAATGCAAGCGAGTTTAACCATGCAACTATAATGCAACATGAAATCAAACTAATGAACGAAATTCACTAATAGAAAGCTATATGCAATTTTATACAAGGCGATGCGCCAAATACAATAACATATGTATTTAAAAAAAAAAATTAAAAAACACACTCACTCATTAAATTCGATAGACACCTTTCGTAAATTTTTACAGTTAGCGAGAACGTTAGTACCCTGATATCTAAATTGACTTGTATCCTTTAAATTTATTGCTTCCAAATCCGGACACGCTTTTCCCAACTCTACTGCTACTACGTCTAGGTCTATTATAACGTCTCCAGGTGCCAAATGTAATTTACGCATCCGTTGATTTTTTTGCAATATTTTGCAAAGACGTTGAGTTAGTATACTTGTACCACTAAGGTTTAAATTTTCCAAACGGTTCAGCTCCTCGAGATACAAAAATCCTTTGTCAGTTATGAGATCACACCCATTTAGATCTAATTCTAAAAAGAATATGTATTAATTATATGCAATTTACCAATCTTGACAATTATATATTTTATTTATTTATATGTACCTTTCAAATTTTTGCATATCTTTGAAATTTTACGTATGGTAAAATTGTCGATATCTAGACAGTTACTTAATCTTAGGTGCGTTAAACGCCTGCCGCAATTATTAATAAATGTTACGAATTCCGTACGATTAATTGTGCTATCTGTAAGATCTAACTGTTTCAAATATTTACAACTATGTTTAAAGTAAGAAAATATTGTTGCAAAATTTTTGAAATAAAGCTGGTCTACACGTCGTAAGTTCAATCGCGCATAGAGTTCAAAGTCCCGTGTTAAATTATTGAAGCGCTTATTAACTTGATTCATGCGGCATAACGTCATAACATCCAAGTATTTTAATATTTTTAGCAATATTTCATCCTGCAAAAATAAAATATAAAATTTTAATACATGAGATTATATTATAATAAATATTATTACAAGAAATATATATAGACTTCTATGAATACTTTACAGGAAGCGCAGATAAAGTGCATTGAGATAGCTCTTCGGATTCATCCGAAGAGAGTTTTATGCGCTTGGCACAATTTGAATGACTTTTTAATAAACCACGATGCAAGCATCTCTGTCCAAAAGGTTGCATATAACTAGGGATTACTTCTCGAGAAGACCCTGTATCGCTGCAGTAACATCAAAACGAATTAATTTTTATTATTAACAGAATAAAAACATATTGAATATTACTTAATGTCAACAATTATAATACCTTTTACGAATAAAGCAATATTTGGAAAAATTCTCTTGCAGATGAACTATATCCAGTTGTGCGTTTTTCAAATCTGCTGTTAAATTATCATCGCCATGATATGGAGATGAAGAGTACATGCAGTTAATTTTTCTTATCAGATTAGTTAAACACTCGTCAGAATTTCTTGAAGAGATCAAATTTGATGTTCCGATAAGTATCACAGCATCTAGCTTTGTGTAAGACTCGGGTGAGCTGATGCTCTTAAATACTAGTCTAAGCATTTTGGTTTTAAAATCACACGGCGATAAGGGTGGAGAAAATAATCTTGATGTCGAAGGTACTGGATGGATCTGATTGTGAGACGATTCATCCCACAACTTAAGCCACTGATTTTTAGAATCTTGAACCGAAATTTGAATTACGCTTCCAGGAGTATATACTTCGTAAATAGAGACTCTGATTGGATACACAGCTTCATGAAACTCTATATCTTTAAAATAAAAAATATAATTATACTATTTTCTAAAAAAACATATCTTCTTTAGCAATATCTTATTTATATCAATTTAAATATTACATACCAATATAATTAGTTTTAGTCGTCTCATAATTCCATCCGACTCCTGCAAAATCTATCCATCTGATTGTAGTTTCTCTGTTTTCGTATGGAGAAGTTGAGATATCAGGATTCCTCTGTATTAAAATGTCACAAAAATTTTATATAAAAATATATAAAAGGAAGAATTTAAAAATAATTACAAAGATTATTTTTGTATTGCATTTTTTATAAAAAGTAAAGTTTGAGGTAATAATAAAAATTTTCCCATACATAATTATATACGTGGTCAGCCAAATGTCCCTGGACCCCTAAATATTTCGAAAAATATGCATTTTTGTGAAAAATGTTTCAAACAAAAGTTGTAGGGCTTTAAGTACATAGTAACATTAGTATGCCTTCAATAGCACCGTCTAGGTCACATAAAAATTACTTTACATTTTTTAAATGAAACCCCTTATATTGCATTACATATTCTTGTAGCTTACCTCGAGAGCTTTCCAAAACACTATAATAAAGTTATTTTTCATTAAGTACTTTCCGAGTTATGAAGCTTAAAAGTTACAGTACCTGTTACAGTAAAGTTCATATAAATGAGAGTATAACATGATTCGAGGAGCATGATCACCTCAAAATTAGGATTGCTTTCCTAAATTCTTAGGTGTAAATCCGACCGGGCAACCTCCGCGTGGTAGATCTTGAGTGATGCTAATGCCGCGCCGGCGCGCGGTAAGTACTGTAACATTCAAGCCTTATAACTCGGAAAGTACTTAATAAAGAAAATAACTTAATTATAATGTTTAGGAAAGCTCTCGAGGTAAGCTACAAAAGTATGTAATGAAAAATAGGGGGTTCTATTTAAAAAATTCATAGTGATTTTTATGTGACCTTGACGGTGCTATTCAAGGTCATACTAATATTACTATGTAATGCGTAACTTAAAGCCCTACAACTATTGTTTGAAACATTTTTCACAAAAATGCATATTTTTCGAAATATTCAGGGGTCCTGAGACTTTTGGCGGACCCTGTATAACAAAACTGTTACATTTTGTATAGGCATATTGTCACTCATTACCTCAAACTTCACTTTTTATAAAAAATGCAATGCAAAAATAATCTTCTTAATCATTTTTAGATTCTTCTCTTTATTCTCTTTCCTGTAATATATATACAAACACAGGAGATTATAGAAGAGAAAAAACATGTATAGGCATATTTGATACACATATATATAATTATATAAATATATGTATATATGTATTTATATATTTTTATATAAAAAATTTTTTACCGGGAAATAATATTAAGAAATATACATATTCCCTCTGGAATTCGTCATCAGTTTCAAAAAGAAATGGTGAATTAAATATTTGTCCATAATTTGGAAATTTGGGTGGCCCAATTATGTCAGATGCAGTACAAAATATACTAAGATTCTGGTGGTCGCTAACAACAAATCTCTTTTTCACAAATTGATAGATGAAGTCAACACTATTTTCTTCTCCTACGGATACTCTGCCGACATACGGATGCCGATTACAACTCTCGCAATATAAAGGTTGATTATGGGATGTCATATTTTCTCCCTGAAAAAAGATAAAAAATATAGAGAATAATAATCCTTGCTTTTGTAGCATATATATGCTAAAATGCATTATAATATTATATTTATAATTATAGAGTGTAAAAATTATATAATCCAAGTTTAACTTGCTTTTATTTATCTTGCTAGTATTAAAATTTTTGTTTGCATGTGTACGTGACGTAAACTATAGATTTTTAGTACTATTACAATGAATACTAAAACGCAGTCTTGTAGAAAAAGATTTTAATTAATAAAACAAATCTTGTTATACAGAGAATATTCTAGGCCCAAATTATACTTCTGTAATGGAATATTATGTACATACATAACATTTAAAATATGTCAGTTAAACTTAAAAATGTCTTTACTATTGCGTTATTCTTTTATCTAACAGAATAAATTGTTAATAAATAATTATTGTATATTTCTTAGATTTTGTCACTTTTTTTATAACATTTTTTATTTTTTATAAAATAAATAATTCTTAATATCTTTAGCTAACAATAAGTGTAATAAATTATGCACATTAAATATATATATTTATATATGTTTTTATATGACAATTTTTTTACCGGGTTCTGTTTCTTAAAAGAAGAACTCTCTTTAAACTCTTAAACGGATTTTTAATCCATGCATTAATCATTAATCCTTAAACATCCCTATAAACAGGGAATCCACCTCTTGATTAAGGTATATAGGGGAAAGTCCGGCAGTACCGACCCTCTAAGGAGTTTTCATATATTTTATCAGAACCTATACGATATTTATAAAGTATCTTTTGAGAAATGATTATTGTCTTCCAACCTATCAGTAAATTGAATTAAACACCCTTATATTTAGAGAATAAAAGTTTTATTAAGAAAATGACCAGTGTAAGCAAAATGCGCAACACAAAGAGTGGCTGGCTGTATCGGACATAATAAATTAAGCATGTTATACAGTGCAATAATCACAAATATATTGTCCTGAATATTCTGATATGTTAGTACAGGCTTCATGCACCCGATAATACATACCGATAATAACTGCTAGAATATATTTCTTTGGAGTTACGTAGTGACACCAGAGAATTTTACCAATGCAGCACACGTAATCAGTCAAACAAACATTCCGCAATATTACGAGCAAACCTATATCGATATGAATTTGTCGCTCACGTTGTGTACCAGTACCTATACGAATACTGCATCAGCTGCGATGAAGAGAGTGGTATCATCTATTATAGAAACACTACAACGTCTAGTGGCCGATACTGCTCGCTGTCCGGTACTACCTGACTTTCCCCTATACCTACGCTGGACGAAGGTTGGACCAGGTTTGAACCACGGACCTTTCAGTTAATTTACAAGCGCCTTAATTTTATTGGAAGAAACTCGCTGGCACTCAGTCCCCTCTAGTTTTCGAGTTTTTTGTCGGGATTACACAAAGCGCCACCAGTTTTAACTAGATTTGCACTCTCAATGGAATATGTCTAATAAACTCAGTTTAAAAAAAAGCGGGAAACAAGTAACAATTTAACAAAAAGGTGAAGTTTAACAAAAGTCTGTGTTATACAGGGTGTCCCGCGATAGGATGTACATAGCTTAAGAATGTGTTCTTGACGTTTTTTTAAGCCGAAAAGTTCCAATAAACATGTAGCCTAAGATCAATCGTTACAAAGTTATTTGCACTTACGTGCGAAAAATAACATTAATTGTGAGTCAAAAAGTTTATTAAATAAGTACATCAGTGAAAGTTTCACAGAATTAAATGTCGCAGTTATATGTCATTTTCAAAATGACCTCCTCGATTAGTTAGACACATTCTCGCCTTTTGTGAAATCGAGGTGATGGAACTCATAACAATGTCGGGATCATTTTTGATGAAATTGGAAGCATGAATTATTCGATTTAGCAAATCATCTGGTGTTCGACTTTACCGAATACACCAATGATTTTGTGTGGCCCCAGAAATAGTAATCCATGGGCGTTAAATCCGGTGACCTGGGTGGCCAATTAACTGGACCCTGGCGCCCTATCCAACGATTTTCAAAGTTTTCTTTTAGAAATGCAGTTACCGCCCTGCCAGGTCACCGGATCTAACGTTTCTGGATTACTATCTCTGGGGCCATATGAAGTCATTGGTGTATTCGGTAAAGTCGAACACCAGAGATAATTTGCTGAATCGAATAATTCATGCTTCCGATATCATCAAAAACGATCCCGACATTGTTATGAGTTCCGTCACCTCGATTTCACGAAGGGCGAGAATATGCCTAGCTAATCAAGGAGGTCATTTTGAAAATGACATGTAACTGTAACATTTAATTTTGTGAAACTTTAACTGATGTATTATACTTATTTAATAAAATTTTTGACTCACAATTAGTGTTATTTTTCGCACGTAAGTGCTAATAACTTTGTAACGATTGATCTTAGACTACATGTTTATTGGAACTTTTTGACTTAAAAAAACGTCAAGAACACATTCTTAAGCTATGTACATCCTATCGCGGGACACCCTGTATATAGTGCAGAAAAATCCTAATTGTAATTAAAAACTTACTAACCATACAAATGTTAAAATGTGATTTTCTGCAGAAGTTTGCGTACCACCATGATCTTATCTTCTCTGCAGTACGCTATGTATATTTAGTTAATATAAAAATTTTTTCAACATGGAACAAGTATATTTTTACAACACCTGCACAAAAAGTTCGACTTTCCGTGCCTGTAGAGCAGGGCAAAAGTGGTCAATTTCACGCCAGGGTTTACTTTCCTCCCTAGGAAAGAAAATTGATGACGTAGTAAGGAGAAAGTGATCACTTTCTCCCCCGTATAGCAGGCGGAACGTAAAATAGCATGCAGACCTATCTCCGCTTACGCGCGCGCTTAGTCCCATTCTGTAACTCTAACGACAGTATCGTCATCGTTAGGGTGAGATTTCATTTGTGCGATTTATAGTGCGACAAAATTTTTGGACGTTTCGATTGGCGCACACGGCTGTCCGTGTTACTAACACAACCTTAACAGCCAATCGGGAAATGATTATTACAACTTTAAAAATTACTTGTATTAAAACTATCAATTTGGAATTATGTTTTTTCTTAATAATATTACTGAATAATAAGACAACTAATTGTACCTAATATTTACATAATATCTCTAAATAAAATCCCAAATTGTCAATCAGATTTAGGGTCACTTCGACCAACGTCGCGAGTCGCGATTAACTTTAATCGATGATTAAATTAAGCAGCAATTTCATCAACAGCAGGACTTTTAGCTAAATATGTCGTTCTTTTTCTTTAATTTTTTAACTTATTTCTTCGTGATTTATCACTTGGTATAAAATAAAAGTTGCTTGTAATATAACAAATATTTTAATCATTTTAAATCATCAATTAAAGTTAATCTGAGTTGGTCGAAGTGACCCTTAGTGCAAAAATTGAAATTATTTATTTTTTTGTTTATTTTATTTTATTCAAATTTTAGTTTTGTAATGTGGACCCCCCTCCCCCCCACATTCTCCGCCGGGGCTTTGCCCCTGGACCCCGCATCCAACTCTTTTTCTCTTTTTATTTACGATACGCGCGAACAAATTGTATTAATAGAATACTGAACGCTCTACAGGCATTACAAAGTCGAACATTTCCATAAAGGTGTTATGAAAAATATCGTGTTTACCACAGGGAGAAAACTTTTTCAAACTCGTGTGATTGCCGCCCTTGTCTGAAAAACGTAGTGCGGTAAAAAACTTTTGTTTTTCACAATTGACAGTTTTTCTTTCTTGATTTTTAGCTGACATAACAGACTTGAACGTAACGAAATTTACGCAAGACAAAACGTCAATTCGTTACTACTGTCATCATTCAAAAAGGATAAAATGAATAAAGAATACGAGTGTTTCCAAGACCGTAATTCACGCTGGTGGAACTCATAGAAGCAGCTGGATCTGCTACAGAGAATTTACTACCGAAGAAATCGGGAGATAAATATATATATATTTATGAAAAATTTATAGAATATGGAGAGCATCTAAAAATGTAACCTCATTTTCGGAAAATGTCAATGACATATTTTGATGAATTGTCAAAAAGTGCGAAACCATCTTATTTGAATTTAATTTTAATTAATTTTTTAATCTTAAATCGAACTTTTGCGATAAGCGTTACGAAAAATGTTGTATATGGCATGTGCGTAAGACAACGAATTACGTCGCGTGTGAGGTTGCCGCATTCGCCTCAGCTTACGGCCCGGTGCATTCCCACTTGTACTCGTGCAAATGCACCATAAATGCGGCAACTTCACGCGCGATGTAATTCGTTGTTTTCCACATTGCCACACAAATTACTATTATTAAAAATATAAATATAGAGTAGAGTGGGTCAAAAGTACGCACTTAGTTTTTAATCCCATATGTCTACCGTTGAGATATAGCTACAATCTTCAAATTTGCAGCTCAAAGTCTGCAAACATTCCTCTTTAAAATCCACCAAGGCTCATGTTTATATCTTGAATACATTCCATGTAATACATTTTTCTTGAACCGATTGCAAAAACGCACTTTTGTCCCACCGGTGGGACAAAAGTGCGCATGCAATAAAGAATTTAGAATAAAAGGTTGAAACCTTAAAATCAGTGAAAATTTTTATTACAGTTATACAGAATACAATGTAATAAAAAATAATTATGTTAAAAAGTACAAAGGAAAGTAGGTACTTTTATTTTTAATTACATTTAATATTGCTTCATTTTGAATAACAATTTTTTTAACAATTGTCGCAAATGAAATTACGTCTACCTTCCTTTGATAACAGAAAATGAATAAGTACTCTGTAAGAGCCAATATACGCGCAAAGAGCATACGATAGTTTTAAAGTTTAATTGATTTTATAGATTTATTTTATAATTAAAAATAATCATTAAATTTATTTTTTAGAATAATAAAAGTATAAATAATTAATGTCATAATTATTAAACTAATTATTACAGTATTGACAAGAAAGTAATTGTAGATTATTAAACTTATAAAACGATTCAATACACCTATATTTCATTAATAGTTTTAGGTCCAGTTTCGTAAAGGTCGGTTAACTTTTAACCTTGGGTTAACTCACTCTTTGTCTCTTTCTAACTGTCCCTTTTAGAAAAAGACGAAGAGTGTGTTAACTATAAGGTTAAGAGTTAACCGACGTTTGAAAAACTGAGCCTTAGAGTTCACTTAATTTGGATATCAAGTGCGAAGTTTTTCCTCACCATGATATGCGAACTTTTACCCTACAAGACATTTTCTAAATTACCGATAAGCGTTTTACTATCTACATATAACAATTTGAAATTTCTAATATAGCAAGACACACGCCAGAAACGAGTTAATCAAAGTGTCTTGTCAATGATTTACTTAAGTTAATTTTTACTTATAAAATATAGTTTGGAAAAAATCAAAAAGATATTACATCAAAAAGATAAAAAATGTTTACCTCATAGTTTCAACACTGTTCAGTCAAATCGGTTGTTATTACGTATGACGTCTTTCACCTTACAAACTATCTTAGTGTTGCCCACCTAACTTACACAAAAACAAATATATTTGCACTCCGCACTTTTACCCGCCGCGCACTCTTATCCCACTCTACTCTAAATAGTATATAAGTATACCATATTATAGTATGTATTATGATGTGTGTGTGTACATACATACAATATATATATATCAAGAAGAATTATTTGACCAAACTGACGTTTAATGTCGTAGTATTACATTAATTCAAAGTCGACATTTCGACACTGGTTTTGTGTCTTTATCAAGAGTTTGAAATCAGTGATTGCCATTATTTTTTGAAGTTCTTAAGATCCAGAATTATAAATATTGAAGAACAGTTATTCAGAAACTCACCGGAGAATTTAGTTATTGATTTTTTTGATTTCAAAAAGGACAAAGTCATGAAATATAATAATACATTAAAGGTCAAATCAATCAGGAAATTAAACGGAATAATAAGAAAACGAAACATTCTGGTTTCCTGAGTTTGGGAGATAAATTCGCATTACCAATAAACCAGTTTGACAAGAGGGACCGCGCTAATTCTGTTTTAGAAACAATAAAAAATTTCGAAGTAAATGTTTACAAAATTCCGGCAAACGCGGTTAATGGCTTGCGAGGCTTGTTGACGGATTCTTTGTATAGATTTTTAGTGGATCAAAATCATGTTGATAGGGTCGACCGCTACATTTTAGATAGGTATGCTAAATGTAAAAAATTTTTGCGTGATAATCAGGATGTTTTTGTCACGAGAGCTGACAAGGGTCAAGTTACTGTCATTATGGACAGAGAGAAGTGTTTGGAGAAATGACTGCTCAATGACCAGTCCACTTACAAGAAATTAAAGAAAGATCCTATTAAACAAATTTCATCGAAATTAAATGAACTTGTCAAATCTTGGCGTGACGGTGGCATCATTGATGATCAAACTTACTGGTGCTTAAATTGTACGAATGGCAATCTCCCACGCTGTTACGGGCTGCCAAAGATCCACAAAAATGGTTTCCCGCTACGCATTATTGTTTTGGCTCTGGGAAGTCCATTATATAATGTAGCGTCTTTTCTTCATGATATTTTACAACGTTCTATCCGTACACCCAAGTCTCATATCAAGGCCAGTTGGTTCTTCGTGAGAGAAATTAACGATAGAGAGATCAATGCCGATGAAGTACTCGTTTCCCTTGATGTAACGGCTCCTTTCACCAATTTCCCTAAGGAGTTAGTTCTTAAGGCGATAGAGAAACGATGGCAAGATATCTCT
Source organism: Leptothorax acervorum (assembly GCA_035220615.1). Lineage (NCBI taxonomy): Eukaryota > Metazoa > Arthropoda > Insecta > Hymenoptera > Formicidae > Leptothorax > Leptothorax acervorum. The sequence continues at coordinate 133,224 of JASTWQ010000331.1, read as the reverse complement.
CAGATCACAAAGCTCAGTTTGCCGCAATTTTTGCATGCTATTGAGTTGGTACTGACAAGGGACATTCGGCAACTCGAAAATTCAAATAAATCTGAAACTTTGCATAATAGTAGAGTAGTAGGATCTAATAAGAAAACAATTTTTTGTTGGTGCTAATAAACGATTCTATGGAAGAAACACTCCTTCGAAAAAAATCGGTTTTTCTCTTTCGAGCCGAATATCTCCGAAACTATAAGAGATAGAAACATGTTCCAAAATGGAAATTCAATCGTTTGAAAAGTACTTTGAAATAATGACAAAAAGAATTTTTTATTTTATTAATTTTTAAATTTACTCTTACCAAAAACCATTTTTTTCTAAAATTTTAAAAATTGTTTATCACCAAATGAAAGGTTATTTTTTTTACGAATTCAACCATGCGTGATAAAGTTATGTTATGAAAAACCATTTTTGAAAAATAATTACAAACGCCGCTGTAAACAGTCTATCCGTGTCCGTCCGTGCGCTTGGTTATTCACAACACGTTCCGTTCGCTTCTTTCATAGACGAAGATAAGTACGATAGCAAATACATTTGAAAGACATACAATATGTATATAATTATGAGAGTTTCTATCGCAGAATATAAATATACATAGGTATATCATTGGAGAAATAAAATATGTAAAATCATTTTGCGAGCGTTGTTCGAAGAGATGACTTCGTTTTATCGTATCTTATTATTAATTGCTGCAATTTTGTAAATATATATTGATATTTTAAAAATTGATTTATTAATTTACCTATTAATTTATTTATTAAAATTAATCTATTTATTTATTAAAATTAATTTATTAATTTATTCATCTACTATTAATTTAGACTTCTTGCAATCTTATTTTATAATTTTTTAATACAATTTTTAAAATTAATTGTGATATAAATTTTTGTCATATTAATCTCTTACAAGTATTGCGAAGAAACGATTTTTGGTACTTCGTATAACTTTAGTTTAATGTAACAAAAGTTACACGTTCTCGCAATACATGATAACAATGCTAAATATTTGCAGCAATATTTGTAAGCAGACACGATTATATAAATAATATTTATACATACATAATAAATATGTTATAACGTACAAGAAAATAGGAAAAGTCACATACAAATTATTTACGATTCTTTCAACCACAGGTAAATATTTTGTTTTTCATTAATGAATTGTATCGTATATTACATTATTATCGCATTTTTCACTTTAATATCAGTCTGCTAATGAAAAGATATATGATATTATTAAATGTTATTGTATTTTTCACTTTAATATCAGTCTACTCATAAAAAGAATATTAGATCTCTTGAACGTCACGTACATTTTATCGCGTACATTTTTTCCTACGTAGTTATATCACATACGTTCACATAATATTTATCGAAGTGTCATCTTAAATTTTGTATAAAAGCGGTACGTTTCTGCATTTTATTTACAGTCTAACATTATTTGAACAATACGAAATTATACCATTTATGGGAAAATTTAAAAGTGTTTTGAAGAATTTGTGTTAAAATGTCAACAATAAATATAGCAAATGTTATAAACTTATTAATCACAACGTTCAACATTGCAAATTTTGCTGTCTCGCCTGTTAATCACCACAAGTGAACTTTATGATGCTATTTCCGATCTAATAAAAAGTTCTGTAAATTATGATGTTGCGATTGAACACGGATGGGGACTTGATTTTGATGATTCGGCGGAGCCACATGATGTACAATTTGTGGACGTGTATGATGTTGATGCTGAAGAAGAAGATAATTATGAAGACGAAGTTTGTGTGGTGGATAACGAAGGTGGAAGTATAAACTTAAATTACAAAAGAAAAGCAGTTGAATTTTGAAACAGTGGAAAAAAAGGACGTTTATCTATTACTGCTGTACAAAATCGTTTTAGACAGGTAAAATTTTATTTAAAAAATAAGGAAAAATAATACAAGTTAAACGATCAAGTGGACGTACGTTGTGTATGAATAGTAGTTTTAAACTTATATTACTTATATCGCATATCTGCGTTTATCTACATTAGTTCATAAATCTTTTTATTTTTAATTAGATTTTTTTAATATCAAACTTCTTGTCTTCGAGATAAAATCTGTTTCGCAATTGTATAGATGGCATGAAAATGTAATGCGCGAAGGGACAAACAGGGACAAACTTGTATTTATTGCCGAATATGTACTAACAAAACTCCAAGAAGCTATGGCTAGAGGATCTATCATTTACGATATGAATTTGTGAACATTTTTTAAGAATTGTAATTGTTTAAAATTATAGTTTTTAATCTTATCAAAAACTTATTCCGTTTTTTATGTTGTGCGATAGAAACTCTCATAATTATATACATATAGTATGTCCTTCAAATGTATTTGCTATCGTACTTATCTTCTATGAAAGAAGCGAACGGAACGTGTTGTGATTGTTGTGAATAACCAAGCGCACGGACGGACACGGATAGACTGTTTACAGCGGCGTTTGTAATTATTTCTCGAAAATGGTTTTTCATAACATAACTTTATCACACATGGTTGAATTCGTAAAAAATAACCTTTTATTTGGTGATAAACAATTTTTAAAATTTTAGAAAAAAGTTTTTGGTAAGAGTATATTTAAAAATTAATAAAATAAAAAATTCTTTTTGTCATTATTTTAAAGTACTTTTCAAACCATTGAATTTCTATTTTGGAACATCTTTCTATCTCTTATAGTTTTGGAGATATTCGGCTCAAAAGAGAAAAACCGATTTTTTTCAAAGGAGTGTTTCTTCCATAGAACCGTTTATTAGCACCAACAAAAAATTGTTTTCTTATTAGGTCCTACTACTCTACTATTATGCAAAGTTTCAGATTTATTTGAATTTTCGAGTTGCCGAATGTCCCTTGTGAGATCTACGAGTTTCAGTTTTAACGGAAACACATACAAACAGATCTTTGGCAGCCCGATGGGATCTCCTCTATCACCAATATTGGCTAATATTGTAATGGAAGATCTGGAAACCCACTGCCTTTCCGTACTCAAATTTGTTTTGTCGTTTTTCCGCAGATATGTCGATGATGTTATTGCCATAATGCCTAAAGACAGAATTAATGATGTTCTTACAGTTTTTAATAACTACCACCCTCGTCTAAGATTCACGCACGAAATAGAAGTTAACGTCGAGTTAACTGGGCCATTCCCTTTCTAGATACTCTAATTATCAGAAACGGTAACAGGCTTTTGACTAATTGGCACCGGAAACCTACGTTTTCGGACCGTAACGTCAATTATTTTTCCAATCATCCACAGAAATACAAGAATAACACGATTACAAGCTTGGTCGACCACGCAATTTTACTCTCTGACAAGCAATTTCATTATAGTTCCAACATTGAAACTGTAAAGGACATCCTTATAAATAATTGCTTCCCTAAACACGTTATTAATAAGCAAATTAATAAAAGGTTAAAAGAGTTAAATTATCGCAAGGGCATCATCGGCTCCAGTAATGCCATCAACACTTTCGATGCCCGGAGACATCTAGTGTTTCCTTACGTAAAGGGTTTAAGTGAGAATATTCGCCGTACTTTGAACCGATGTAGCTTGAATGTCCTCCACACGATCCCCAAAAAGCTTGATTCAATCATAAAACGTGGCAAAGATAAACTTGACAACATGAAGAAAACAGGTGTAGTTTATAAAATTGACTGTAATGACTGTAATGTGTCCTATATAGGACAAACATTAAGACACCTGGAAACTTGTGTGAAGGAGCATCTTAGTGACATTAAAAGAGACGAGAGTAAGCGCTCGGTAGTCAGCAAGCACCGGTTGATGCACGGGCATGATTTTAAATGGTCCACTCCTGAAGTGTTGCATAGGGAGAGAAATGTGAGGAAGAGAGAGATAGCGGAGATGTTTTATATTAAAAAACACAACAATACGATCAATCTAAAAAGAGACACGGAAAATCTGAATCCGTTATATGACCAAATTATAAAATCTACATAACTGTTTTTCTCTTCGTGCTTATATTTTTCTTCCTGTGACCCACTCGCGTATCCTGTATTTTTAAATTAGTTTGACGCCGACCTTTGACTCGGATCGGCGGGTCTCACATTTCTCTGTTCCGACTATGTCTTATTTCGGGCTACATCACACGATTAATTAAGGATGGATGGCGGTTCCTTCACTTTGAAATTTGACAAGGTGTTAAAACTGCAAAAAACTTCTTGTGCTCTATGAGCGGCTAATTTTTAGTATGTGACAGGTATATATTTTCTTTTTCTCCGCTCTTTGTTCCTTGTGCGATTTATTTTTTATGTAACATGATTTCGTTGTTATAGTAAACTCCTGATAAGAACACAAAACCAGTGTCGAAACGTCGACTTTGAATTAATGTAATACTACGTGTTTGCGAGAATCTACCGCGAGAATGTCCGACTGGGTTTCCGCGGGGGCAGCCGATTGTAAAGTCGCGTCCGGTACGGAGACCCCTATGGCCGCGGATCGCGCGCGCACTTCGGTTACCTGGTGGTCCGCTCGTACTCCCTTAGAGTCCCAAAATTGAGAGGGTCCTTTACTTAGTGGTGTTGAGAATGGTCCTAATGAGTCTGTTCCGCACTGCACCGTGGTGAGGATCTTCCGGGATGTGATGAGACCGGCCGGTCGACCGACGGCCGTCCGTGTATTCGGCGACCGCGTGGTCCGAGCGAGAGAGGCTCTGCTTGAGAACACGCTAATAGTCTGACGCGAGATACGACAATGAGACTGTCCGAAGCTGATTACGTCCCGATATTCACTTTCGTTCACTTTCGATAATCACGAGAATCGCAACAGAACCGGTACCGACACGTGTATGTTCTACCGCGAGCCGAAACCAAAGAGGGCGGAAACCGCCGAGTGAGTATAGCGCCGCGAACGACCGCGATCATCGATGTCGCGACGCGTCGATTCTCGCCGGGGGTGCAGGTCCGCGATTGGTCGGCCAGGTAATGGCCGCGCGGTGAAATTGCTGTATTGTTTTCCGAACACTACGACATTAAACGTCAGTTTGGTCAAATAATTCTTCTTGTTAATTTTTACTGGCAAAGAAAAAAATTTTATATTTTATACATATATATGTCGCAGCCACATGCGGTAATGTAGCACTTCATGAAGTGTCTAGACACATCGCAAAGAGTCCAACCACAATGAACACATGTTGTAATTTAATCTTCACTTCGCTTTACAATTTGTACTTTGTAAGTTGTAAAGCGAGGTCCACCCTGCCTACCGGCGAAGAAGGTGCGGGAGGGGGGCCAAAGGCCCCCCGCGTGTGTGTGTAACCATTTTGATCTAAAGATTGAATTACAGCATGTGTCCAATGTCCAGACACTTCATAAAGTGCTACATTATTGCATGTTGCTGCGACATATACATATATACACACACCACGTGTTATCACACATTATACATATGAAAAATATATTCTTAAAGAATCAAATATTATCTGATCATCGGTTTTTAAGTAAATAGTATCCACATAATTTATAACTTTTGGCTTTATATTTTTCGTGTTTGCAATAAGTAACAGAATTTTATCTTTACTTGATGAAGACAAAGATTCTAAAAATTTACTTGCTACAAATAAGTTCATATTTCTTATCACAGAGTAGTCAGTAGTGAACAGTTCAAATTCAAATAATGTAACACTGGCCCAGCATTGTAGTGGCCCCGGCCTCTAAACTCGGGGCCACTTTTACCTCACTCAGTGCGCACTGAAAGCATTTTGCACTCCTAATAAAATGGGCAGCACTCAGAACGTGCGCACTAAATACGCTTCAAGCACTCAGTGCTGCCAGTGCCAGCGAGTTTTTCCCAATGGAAGACGCTATTAGTTGCTAATCACTCGCGTAGGCACCGAAGCCAAGCCGGCCCACGTAGCCCAAAAAATCAAAAAAGGTCAATGAGGTTATGTTGAGATATTTTTATCGCCCGTGATCGATATTACTTTCCGTAATGCAAAATTAATTGTCATTTCTTTCATTTTTATTTTTTTTATTTTTATTTTATTTTCTCTTTCAATAATAAAACCTACCATGCACTATAGCTATATTGTAATCGACTAATTTTTACGTTAAGGATTAATTTATGTGACTATTCAGGGGGTCGAATATATATCTTCTTCCCTAGTGTAAACTCGTGAAAAAGTGAAAAATTCCATAAAAATGAAAAGTTTCACATAAATTAATCTTCAACGTGAAAATTAATCTATTACAATAGCTACTACTGCATGGTAGGTTTTATTATTGAAGGAGAAAATAAAAGAAATAAAAATGAAAGAAGTGACAATTAATTTTACACTACAAATATGTTATATACATATATATGATATATTTGTAGTGTACCTTAATTAAAAAATAAATACGTACCTTGTTTTAATTACTATATATTTATATATAAAATCCTCCTTGTTTAAACTATAATATAAAGATTTATATAAAGGTGTCTTCGTCGACAAGCAAAATATATCACAGACCTTACAGCTCGACAGCTAGCGAAGAAATGGTACGAGAGCACGTGGAAAGATTAAATAAAAATGAAATTCCACGTGGAGGAAAAAGCGGAATGAAAGAGAAGTACAGTGGAGTGGGAGGTAACCAATCGGAACGTTTATCCAAAAAACGTAATTAAAGGGTCTGAAGCCTGGGGCCTTAAAGGTACCATTTTATGGCGCAGCGTGCTGCCGCAACATATTGCTGCTATTGGTTGTGAAGTTCAACTAGTAGCACAGTGCATTGGCTCAGCATTGGCTATTCATTGGTTATGTTGGGAGAGCATTGGCCAACATGTCCCAATGTGAAACCAATATTGGTCATAAAATAAATGCAAATGTATTCCTGATATTGCACGTCAATAATTAGCCAATATTGGGCTAATGTTGGAAGTGCATTGGCCAAGATTTCCCAATATAATACGAATATTGATTACAGAATAAGTGCAAATGTATTGCCAACGTTACATGCCAAGAAGTGCGCAATATTGCGTTTGCATTGGAAGTTCATTGGCCAAGGTTTACCCATATAAAGTCAATATTTATTTCAGAATGAGTATAAATGTATTGCCAATGTTACGTGCCAAGACGTGCGCGATATTGCGTTTGCATTGGAATTGCATTGGCCAAGATTTACCAATATAGAGTCAATATTTATTTCAGAATAAGTACAAATGTATTGCCAACGTTACGTGCCAAGACGTGCGCGATATTGCGTTTGCATTGGTATTGCATTGGACAAGATTTACCCATATAAAGTCAATATTTATTTCAGAATGAGTATAAATGTATTGCCAACGTTACGTGCCAAGAAGTGCGCAATATTGCGTTTGCATTGGAAGTGCATTGGCCAAGATTTACCCATATAAAGTCAATATTTATTTCAGAATGAGTATAAATGTATTGCCAATGTTACGTGCCAAGAAGTACACGGTATTACGTTTGTATTGAAAGTGCTTCGGCCAAGATTTCCCAATATAATGTGAATATTGATTTCAGAATAAGTGTAAATGTATTGCCAATGTTACGTGCTAAGAAGTGCGCGATATTGTGTTTACATTGGAAGTACATTGGCACGACTATAGTATTTTTATTATATACATACAATAAGTTGAAATAAGTATATAAACGTTCCAACAAACGAGTGCTCTGTATGATTGCTCTGATGCAATCTGTCTGATATGAGCAGTCATTGTCGCTTGTCAATCAAAGGCTGCGAAAAAAGTCGCTTATTACGCGTTACAAAATAATAAGCGTATACATATCACGTCGTTCTGTCTTTTGTTACTATATAAGGTCATTGAACATAAATAAATTTTATAGTCGTAACCGCGCGTAAGAGCAAATTGATCGGTTACAGTTAAACATTTTTACTCCCACATAGCAAAGAAGATCTGCGGGATATACTGAATTTATCCCGTACATCCCAAATATATCTTAATATCCATAAAAATTATCATACTGAAACACGTTTGTACAGAATATTTAGAGGATATCTTGTTGAGATAAATGAGATATATATGGAGGATTTTTAAAAGAACGTCCACACGATATTCTCACTATAATAAAAAAAATTAAATAATGTAAAAAAATAGATAAATTTATTTTAAAAAATTTGATTGCATTTTATGGGCAAACTTAATTTTAAAAAATTCCAAATGTAAAAATTAATATTATTATTCGATTTCCTTGATTATTCTATGCATAAAAGTATTAAGGTAAAGTTATCAAAAAGTGAATACTTTACGAAATATTTTATATTAAAAATATTATGACAAAATTTAAAATATCTCAGAAAATTCTTAACGAAAGAGAACTTTATTATTGTGTTTTAAAAACGTCTTGACAAGGGCTACAAGAATATGCCATGAAAAATTTGGGTTTTTATATAAAAAAATTAAGGTGCTCTTGATCAAGAGCACCTTAAACTTTTTAAATAAAACCCCATAGGGCGTTAAATAAAAAATAGTTTTATTGCATATTCTTATAGCCCTTGTCGAGACGTTCTCAAAACACTATAATAAAGCTCTCTTTCGTTAAGAATTTCCTGAGATATTTTAAATTTTGTCATTACATTCTTAACCCATTTGGCACTAGCGGTCGATTTATCGACCAGTAACTTTCAAAATTTTTTTTAGCTAAACAAATTAACAATAATGCATTGCGCACAAAAACATTAAAAAAAAAAAAAAAAAAATTAAAAAAAAAAATAATACACATTTTTTTTTACGTTTATAACACGCACACAAAATTTAAACAACATTGGTCAAGTGGTTTAGGTTCAGTCCTTAATGGGTTAATATAAAATATGAAATATTTCGTAAAGTATTTACTTTTCAATGACTTTACCTTAATACTTTTATGCGTTGAATAATGAAAGGAATCGAATGATGTAAAAAAAAGACAACTTAATTTTTAAAAAGTTGATTGCATTTTGTGTACAAACTTTATTTTGAAAAATTAAAAATGTAAAAATTAATATTATTATTTGATTTCTTTAAAATTTTATTTAGCTATGTATAAAAGCACTAAGGTAAAGTCATCAAAAAGTGAATACTTTACGAAATATTTTATATTAAAAATATTATGACAAAATTTAAAATATCTCAGAAAATTCTTAACAAAAAAGAACTTTATTATTGTGTTTTAAAAACGTCTTGACAAGGGCTACAAGAATATGCCATGAAAAATTTGGGTTTTATATAAAAAAATTAAGGTGCTCTTGATCAAGAGCACCTTAAACTTTTTAAATAAAACCCCATAGGGGGTTAAATAAAAAATAGTTTTATTGCATATTCTTATAGCCCTTGTCGAGACGTTCTCAAAACACTATAATAAAGCTCTCTTTCGTTAAGAATTTCCTGAGATATTTTAAATTTTGTCATTACATTCTTAATATAAAATATGAAATATTTCGTAAAGTATTTACTTTTCAATGACTTTACCTTAATACTTTTATGCGTTGAATAATGAAAGGAATCGAATGATGTAAAAAAAAGACAACTTAATTTTTAAAAAGTTGATTGCATTTTGTGTACAAACTTTATTTTGAAAAATTAAAAATGTAAAAATTAATATTATTATTTGATTTCTTTAAAATTTTATTTAGCTATGTATAAAAGCACTAAGGTAAAGTCATCAAAAAGTGAATACTTTACGAAATATTTTATATTAAAAATATTACGACAAAATTTAAAATATCTCAGAAAATTCTTAACAAAAGAGAACTTTATTATTGTGTTTTAAAAACGTCTTGGCAAGGGCTACAAGAATATGCCATGAAAAATTTGGGTTTTTATATAAAAAATTTAAGGTGCTCTTGATCAAGAGCACCTTAAACTTTTTAAATAAAACCCCATAGGGGGTTAAATAAAAAATAGTTTTATTGCATATTCTTATAGCCCTTGTCGAGACGTTCTCAAAACACTATAATAAAGCTCTCTTTTGTTAAGAATTTCTTGAGATATTTTAAATTTTGTCATTACATTCTTAATATAAAATATGAAATATTTCGTAAAGTATTTACTTTTCAATGACTTTACCTTAATACTTTTATGCGTTGAATAATGAAAGGAATCGAATGATGTAAAAAAAAAGACAACTTAATTTTTAAAAAGTTGATTGCATTTTGTGTACAAACTTTATTTTGAAAAATTAAAAATGTAAAAATTAATATAATTATTTGATTTCTTTGAAATTTTATTTAGCTATGTATAAAAGCACTAAGGTAAAGTCATCGAAAAGTGAATACTTAACAAGATATTTTATATTAAAAATATTATAACAAAATTTGAAATATCTCAGTAAATTCTTAACAAAAGATAACTTTATTATAGTGTTTTAAAAGCATCGTGACAAGGGCTACAAGAATATAGGATAATAATAGGGGCTCTTATATAAAAAATTTAGTTCAAAAGCACCTTAAATTTTTTAAATAAAACACCATAGGGGTTAAATAAAAAATAGTTTTTTTTGCATATTCTTGTAGCCCTTGTCGAGACGTTTTCAAAACACTATAATAAAGCTCTCTTTCGTTAAGAATTTTCTGAGATATTTTAAATTTTGTAATTATATTTTTAATATAAAATATGAAATATTTTGTAAAGTATTTACTTTTTGATGACTTTACCTTAATACTTTTATGCGTAGAATAATAAAAGAAATCGAATAATATAAAAAAACAGACAAATTAATTTAAAAAATTTGATTGCATTTTGTGTACAAACTTAATTTTGAAAAATTACAAATGTAAAAATTAATATTATTTTTCGATTTCTTTGATTATTTAGCTATGTGTAAAAGCACTAAGGTAAGTCATCGAAAAGTGAATACTTTCCAAGATATTTCATATTTTATATTAAAAATATTATGACAAAATCTGAAATATCTCAGTAAATTCTTAACAAAAGAGAACTTTATTATAATGTTTTAAAAACGTCTTGGCAAGGGCTACAAAAATATGCTATAAAAAATAGGGGCTTCTATATAAAAAATTTAAACTTTTACAATAAACATAGGGGCTATATAAAAAATTTAAACTTTTTAGATAAAACCCCATAGGGAGTTAAATAAAAAATAGTTTTATTGCATATTCTTATAGTCCTTGTCGAGACGTTTTCAAAACACTATAATGCAACTCTCTTTCGTTAAAAATTTCCTGAGATATTTTCAGAAAGATGCACGGTAGCGCATCTTTCCGTGGTAGCTTGCGATGACACCGATAGGTGGCGCATAATGATGTGATTAACTCGTAAGTAAATTCCAGTTGAGAGCAAATATAAGCAGGTCCAGGCGAAGCAAAATCATGACATCTGCAAGACATATCTTTGCCAGCAACATTGCTGCGATGATATAGATATATAAAACTACATTTTCCAATATTAAAAAATTTTTTTAAATGTAAAACAATAGTATTTCTTCAAATCTTAAATTAATATTGGTTTCACATTAAAAAGTAATTAATATCCAATATAAGACATTGGGTAAATATTATTACTTAACATTGGTTTAATGCCATTGGACCAATATTGCTACTTAGGTATTGGCTATATAACAGGAAGGGTCTACCTTACAATGTTGGTCCAATGTTAAAATAAGAAATTGGGTAAATATTATTACTTAACATTGATTCAATGACATTGGACCAATATTGCTATTTAGGTATTGGCTATACAATAGAAAAGGTCTACCTTATAATGTTGGTCCAATGTTGGGGATCAAATTTAGACCCAATATATAATATTGCATTTATATTGTTTCCCAATATTTCGCCAATGCACTGTGCTACTAGGGTCGAATAGCAAAGCAGCACAGCTGAAAACGAACACGCAATTACCTATTGATTTCGGTCACAATAAGTAGTCATAATTATTTCTAATGAAAAAATATTCCTTTCTGGATACATACTGTTATAAACAAAAAATGGTATTAAGTGAGATATAAAAATATATTTATTGTTATTAAATTTTGGTCACGTGACTGATTTGCTGCCGCAGCATGTTGCATATGAAAAGGCACCTTAAGGGGATCCTGCAGTCGTCTGATTTACCGACATTTAGTTAAAAGCAAACCACTTTTAATTGGCTTTACGGAATTGCAAAAATTTACAATATATGTTAAGACCGTTAAGATATAAATCAATACAAAGGAAATAGCCATATACGGTCCAAGCTTGGATCTTAGGCAGCTCAATATAATTATTTTCTATATGTATTAATACGCGTATTTTCCAACATATTAAACTGCGCGCCGATTATTTGTCGGACTTAAAACACAGCTATTGTTGGAACATTAGAAATTCCCTCTCCCTTCCCTAATTAAATCGATATCAATTTAATATTAAAATCACTGTAAAAACTTATTGCGAAAAATATTACCCCAGCCAGGGTTCGAACCTGGAATCTCCCGTATTCCGTTCGGGCGTCTTACCAATTCGACTACCGGGGCATGTGGTAATATTTATCGCAATAACCGGATAACAATAATTTGAACGTCTTTTCTCAGGCGACGTGAATAAACAATATATGTTAAGACCGTTAAGATATAAATCAATACAAAGGAAATAGCCATATACGGTCCAAGCTTGGATCTTAGGCAGCTCAATATAATTATTTTCTATATGTATTAATACGCGTATTTTCCAACATATTAAACTGCGCGCCGATTATTTGTCGGACTTAAAACACAGCTATTGTTGGAACATTAGAAATTCCCTCTCCCTTCCCTAATTAAATCGATATCAATTTAATATTAAAATCACTGTAAAAACTTATTGCGAAAAATATTACCCCAGCCAGGGTTCGAACCTGGAATCTCCCGTATTCCGTTCGGGCGTCTTACCAATTCGACTACCGGGGCATGTGGTAATATTTATCGCAATAACCGGATAACAATAATTTGAACGTCTTTTCTCAGGCGACGTGAATAAACAATATATGTTAAGACCGTTAAGATATAAATCAATACAAAGGAAATAGCCATATACGGTCCAAGCTTGGATCTTAGGCAGCTCAATATAATTATTTTCTATATGTATTAATACGCGTATTTTCCAACATATTAAACTGCGCGCCGATTATTTGTCGGACTTAAAACACAGCTATTGTTGGAACATTAGAAATTCCCTCTCCCTTCCCTAATTAAATCGATATCAATTTAATATTAAAATCACTGTAAAAACTTATTGCGAAAAATATTACCCCAGCCAGGGTTCGAACCTGGAATCTCCCGTATTCCGTTCGGGCGTCTTACCAATTCGACTACCGGGGCATGTGGTAATATTTATCGCAATAACCGGACAAATAAGTCCGACAAATAATCGGCGCGCAGTTTAATATGTTGGAAAATACGCGTATTAATACATATAGAAAATAATTATATTGAGCTGCCTAAGATCCAAGCTTGGACCGTATATGGCTATTTCCTTTGTATTGATTTATATCTTAACGGTCTTAACATATATTGTTTATTCACGTCGCCTGAGAAAAGACGTTCAAATTATTGTTATCCGGTTATTGCGATAAATATTACCACATGCCCCGGTAGTCGAATTGGTAAGACGCCCGAACGGAATACGGGAGATTCCAGGTTCGAACCCTGGCTGGGGTAATATTTTTCGCAATAAGTTTTTACAGTGATTTTAATATTAAATTGATATCGATTTAATTAGGGAAGGGAGAGGGAATTTCTAATGTTCCAACAATAGCTGTGTTTTAAGTCCGACAAATAATCGGCGCGCAGTTTAATATGTTGGAAAATACGCGTATTAATACATATAGAAAATAATTATATTGAGCTGCCTAAGATCCAAGCTTGGACCGTATATGGCTATTTCCTTTGTATTGATTTATATCTTAACGGTCTTAACATATATTGTTTATTCACGTCGCCTGAGAAAAGACGTTCAAATTATTGTTATCCGGTTATTGCGATAAATATTACCACATGCCCCGGTAGTCGAATTGGTAAGACGCCCGAACGGAATACGGGAGATTCCAGGTTCGAACCCTGGCTGGGGTAATATTTTTCGCAATAAGTTTTTACAGTGATTTTAATATTAAATTGATATCGATTTAATTAGGGAAGGGAGAGGGAATTTCTAATGTTCCAACAATAGCTGTGTTTTAAGTCCGACAAATAATCGGCGCGCAGTTTAATATGTTGGAAAATACGCGTATTAATACATATAGAAAATAATTATATTGAGCTGCCTAAGATCCAAGCTTGGACCGTATATGGCTATTTCCTTTGTATTGATTTATATCTTAACGGTCTTAACATATATTGTTTATTCACGTCGCCTGAGAAAAGACGTTCAAATTATTGTTATCCGGTTATTGCGATAAATATTACCACATGCCCCGGTAGTCGAATTGGTAAGACGCCCGAACGGAATACGGGAGATTCCAGGTTCGAACCCTGGCTGGGGTAATATTTTTCGCAATAAGTTTTTACAGTGATTTTAATATTAAATTGATATCGATTTAATTAGGGAAGGGAGAGGGAATTTCTAATGTTCCAACAATAGCTGTGTTTTAAGTCCGACAAATAATCGGCGCGCAGTTTAATATGTTGGAAAATACGCGTATTAATACATATAGAAAATAATTATATTGAGCTGCCTAAGATCCAAGCTTGGACCGTATATGGCTATTTCCTTTGTATTGATTTATATCTTAACGGTCTTAACATATATTGTTTATTCACGTCGCCTGAGAAAAGACGTTCAAATTATTGTTATCCGGTTATTGCGATAAATATTACCACATGCCCCGGTAGTCGAATTGGTAAGACGCCCGAACGGAATACGGGAGATTCCAGGTTCGAACCCTGGCTGGGGTAATATTTTTCGCAATAAGTTTTTACAGTGATTTTAATATTAAATTGATATCGATTTAATTAGGGAAGGGAGAGGGAATTTCTAATGTTCCAACAATAGCTGTGTTTTAAGTCCGACAAATAATCGGCGCGCAGTTTAATATGTTGGAAAATACGCGTATTAATACATATAGAAAATAATTATATTGAGCTGCCTAAGATCCAAGCTTGGACCGTATATGGCTATTTCCTTTGTATTGATTTATATCTTAACGGTCTTAACATATATTGTTTATTCACGTCGCCTGAGAAAAGACGTTCAAATTATTGTTATCCGGTTATTGCGATAAATATTACCACATGCCCCGGTAGTCGAATTGGTAAGACGCCCGAACGGAATACGGGAGATTCCAGGTTCGAACCCTGGCTGGGGTAATATTTTTCGCAATAAGTTTTTACAGTGATTTTAATATTAAATTGATATCGATTTAATTAGGGAAGGGAGAGGGAATTTCTAATGTTCCAACAATAGCTGTGTTTTAAGTCCGACAAATAATCGGCGCGCAGTTTAATATGTTGGAAAATACGCGTATTAATACATATAGAAAATAATTATATTGAGCTGCCTAAGATCCAAGCTTGGACCGTATATGGCTATTTCCTTTGTATTGATTTGCAAAAATTTAGTCTAGAATTAAAGTACGCACAAAAATGTAGAGGGCTAGATCGGTTTTAACTTCCAAAACAAAAAAAAAATTAAAAATTTAGGCACATACAGCTGTCACTGACGACAATATTTGGTTATACAAAAATACTGCAGTTTATATATACAAAATGAGAATCTGGCCCTGTAGGGTAAACATTGAAGAACAATATCGTGCAATTACAACTACAATAGAAGTTTAGAAAAAAAGTGTCATTGGTTTAACTTTTATACATGCAAATATACATGCGGAATGACAAGAAGAGCAGTATGGCGTGTATACAATAGTTGCCGGATTTTCTCAGAGATGGCGCTGCTGCAATCTGACAAGGACAGATATATCGTAAAGGTATCCGTTAGACAAGGACAGGTATAGCACGGTAACACAGAAAACATAATAAACGATCGAAATTATCGATTATTTTTAGTTCGTGCTAGATTGTGGCGCTGTCACGTTGGAGTTTGCCTGTCACTGCAGGATCCCCTTAAGAGACGCGCTCTGCAAGCACAAAAACTTTATTATGCTCTGTAATTCCTACGGTTTGAACGACGGTGTACTGAATGCCGTGCACAGAACATATACAAATAGAAGCGCAAGCTCCTTTGTAGCAGTGGAAACATGAAACGCCGCCGCTAGAGATCCTCTAGTTAGAGATTGGACACCGTCCCCGTCCGCCATAATGTTCAGGACACCTATATGGCGCGCTTTTAAAAACATGTTCAAATCAATTTAGTATTTATGTAGTTTAAACACACAAAAAATAAATTTAATTAAGAACTCTTATATGATTATATTAATAGTTTTAAAAAAATCTGATTTTTACAAAAATTTAATAATAAACACGTTATAATTATGTGTTCAAACACTAGCGCGGAATATATACAACCACTATCAAAATTCTCGATCTTCCTATTTATATTTTAAATTACAAGAATTTAATAAATAATAATATTATTTTTGCATCCGACGTAAGAACAAAATAAGCAATTTGTATGCATAATTCTAATAAATAAATAAATATCTAAAATCAATAAAAAGTTTTATTTAATACAAGTATGCCAAGCTACACTTTTGCTTGCAAAAGTATTGTTTACATTTTTTTCAGGTGATGTTACAGACATTTGTTTTAACCTTACTCCAATAAAATATTGTATAATTTTTTGTTTTAAAGAATGACAATTTGGTATATTGTATGTTAGATTATTACAGATGTCAGTATAAAAATTTCTTTAATTAATAGATTTGTCATAAACTGTATTAAAATAAAATCTAAATATTTTTTCTATATTTAAAATAAAATAAAATATCTTCTCATTAATAAAAAATAATGTGTCATTTTTAAAACAACGTGTACGCGTTAACTCAGCATACGGATATGTAGTTATAGTTGTACTACCTGTTGCACTAATGCAATCATCACAGACATTATACCTTCTTTTTATTTTATTAATTACATATCCTCCTAAGTTATACAGACAGTTTAGACTTATATTATTAAACACTATATTCTGATTATCACAAATATCACTTATATTTGTTTGTACTATGTTATTATTATTTATAAAATTCTCTTTGGTTTTGTCTTTTTTTAATTGTCAATTTTTTTCAACAACAATATCCAAAAATTCTGAAAAAAATTCTCTATCATCAAGGTCATAACTACTATTTTCAGGATTTTTTATATATTGTAAAATTGTTATTAATTTTAAATCATTTTTTAATTGTATAGCATTTTGAATAGCGTGCTTTGTTCGGACAATTAAAAATAAATTTTCGAGGCAATCCTGCATAAATCTTCCTAATAAAACAAATTCGAAACCTTCTTTTTCTAATAAATAGGTACTTAATTCTATAGCTGACTTTGTGGAAATAATTATTCCTTTTTGAGAAGGTTTCCATGTCTCTGATTTGCCAACTTTTATTTTTGAAATTACAAAGATTACGTCATGTAAAAACTTTATTGTTTCTTCAAATTTAATTATATTTAATTTACCTAAAGCAAATTTCGGAGTTCTCGATGACATTATCTTAAACCATTTTGATATGAAATCAATAAACCATGCGGTTGTAATAAAACTAATATTTCCATTATTATTCCCAGCAAATGTTAATGCTGAAGCAACAGAATGATTCAATACTTTTCTCGCATTATTAACTTTTATTTTTTGGAAATGAATTTTTGTATCTAGCAATTGTAATGTTAATTTTGACGCTAGACTTAGACCAAAATCTATTTGATCTTCAAAAGTACATAATTCCTTTAAATCTTTTGCTCTGGCAATATTAGTTGGCAAATCAAACATGGTAACAATTTCATCAGGGAAAGTTATTGTTTCATTTTTTAAAAAACCTTGATTTATATTTTTCAAAGCATGAACACAATCATAAAAAAAAAGAGCTTACGACTTTTGTCATTAGGGTGCTCACAGGAATTGATTATTGTACTGTGCCTTGATACATTAATTCCAAATGATTTCCACATTGTCATATTTTCCGATCCCATATCAGATGTGACACTGTGAACCCGCAATCCTATATTTTCAGCTTTTTTGATAATGTCACAAATAATTGAATGAAACTTATTACCATCAGCAGAATCACCTGTGAAATAATAAGCCACGACCTGTTTCCATCTGCTAGCAATACCAGCTAGCATAAATACTAGTGCCTTTGAAGCAAACTTTTTTTTATTGCTATTATTACATAATTCTGCAGTCAAACCGACATATGAATTTGTTGAATTATCAAATGATCTGCTAGGAGTTATAGTCATTTCATCTAGATCTAGAACCAACATACAATGTTTATCAAGATTGCTTTTGAAAGCAGACACTTTAATTTGGAGAAATTCGAAAATTTCTTCTAATATCCCGTTTGTAAATTTGACACCTTTCAGTCGTCGGCTTAGCGTTCTTAGACAAGGTAATGGCAGATCGCGGCTTATTTCTTCATATCCCGAACGACCACACGTAAATTTGTACCTTAATGCCTTTATTATGGTTTCATTATCCCAAATTGAAACTTTTTTATATTCGCCAGTTAATAATTTAATTTGATTCTTAGTTAAAACTTTGTGAACAGCACTCTTTATTAAAAACTCACTACTTTTATTTACTTTTTCTTGCAGTCTTTTAATTTTGCGATAAGCATTATTTAGTGTTCTTTGAGTTCTCTTGTGTATATTGAAAAGTTTAGCATAATGTTTTTGTATTTTCTTAACTTTTATTCTATTTTTGAAACAATTTTCACAGGTATTTGAATCATCACCCAAGTTTGAAACTTCTTCCGATATGTCATTGTCTTTTAATTCATTATCTTTGTGGCTTAAATTCATATCACTTACAGATTCATCATTTGTATCCATATTACTTAATTGTAAAGTTATTTATAGTCATATTATTTGTAAGGTCATTTGTATCCATATTACTTGTAAAGTCATTTGTATCCATACAACTTATAGATTTGTCATTTGTATACTCTATATTATTTGTACATTTGTTATTTGTGCCCATATTATCTTCAACATTTATTCTTATATTATTTGTTGTTTTATTATTAATAACCAATTTTTCTGAAGTAGATTCATCTTCAGTGTATTAAACATCACTTCCTGTATCACATAAAAATGTAACTGTTTCGGCTGCATCCTTATTTTGAAGATTACTAGAAGATGATACTTTGCCTTGATCATTCAAATTCGTATTTGATCCTATTGTAAGGAAAAAAAATGATATAGTATCAAAACTTATTTTAAGTAAAAATTAATTGAAGAATTTTAATGATATAATCTTTTCATTTATGTAAAAATAAAATAAATCAAAGAACATTTAAACAAATAAAAAATTACCTGCATCTCCAAATAAGGTAGGTATAGCATTTCCCTTTAGTCTCAAAAAACTATCTAGACGATTTTCCCACATCTCAGGAGCAAAATGCTCCTATAATGCATTAAAGATATAATTCCATTATTATTAAAAAATTTTATATTTATCAAAAAATAAATAATATCATAAATAATAAAATATAAATAATATATAAGTAACATATCAGTTGTCAATGTTCAATATTACCTGACACAATGCAGAATGTTTACTAGGTGTCCAATTTTCCCGATTAACGTTTTTTATCCAAATTGCACATCTTTCAGGTTCTTTCAAAGGAAAGTAACACATTTTCTTTTTATTTTGCATTGAAGATGAGTTAGAACAACCTTTGGCTGCGCAACGAGGCATTTCGAATCTAAGCTAACAATATTGTTATACATGTATGTACATGTTAAAAAGTAATTAAAGACAGAAAGCATTAGTTAGGTAATTATATCTGATTTACTTAACCTATTAACCTACCTCTTAACCTATACTTCTTGTTTTTTAATGAAAAAGCCTTCTTTCTTACTTGCTATATATATTATATTTGTAAAGCCTTGTGTCCGCGATCCAAGAACTTGGTCCAAGATCTTAGACAGAGAAAGAATTGACCGATCGGACTTAAACAATTCGGCCAATTGACCAATGCGATTGGTCAATACCTTCTCCGTTCGAGATCTCGGACCAAGTTCTTGGATCGTGGACACGAGGCTTTAGCATAAAGTTGATATACATATTTTGTTAAATAATTATAATTGTAATGTTTTGATTTAATAGTTTACAATTTTAACAAAATTAATTTATTATTTAAGTATATTTATGAATATTTAACAAGTAAAACTTAAATTTCCTTCGTAGTTGTCCTGAACAATGTGGCGGATCAAGGAACCAATTAAAAGTTGTTCCCCCGGTGTCCAATCTCTAACAAGAGCTATGTTCGTTTTCGCTGCACTTCTGAACTAGTGCAATAAGTTAGAATGAAACAAATATATTTTCTTTCATTCTAACTTATTGCACTAGTTCAGAGTGCAGCGAAAACGAACAGACCTTAGGGTAACCGCTGAATATCTCCCGGTGAAAATGATCCCAACAAAAAAATTCCACTCTAAAGATTACGAAAATTTGTTCCCTTGTCAAAAACGTCCTGAACCATATAAGTGTCCGTTGAATATTCCCCGGTAAAAATGATCCCAACAGAAAAATCCCTTGCTAAAAATCACGAAAAATTTTTTCCTTTGTCAAAAACATCCTGCGCATTTCAGTTCGAAAATCCCGCTGGTTGTAGCATATGCGTTTGAATTTTGTCAGGTGGCTTCAGTGTGCGTTGCTGGTGTTACAATAATATTGTGTATCTTGTGTGCGCCATTGATTGTTCTTTATCGCATATTTCATCAAGTGCCTTAATTTTGCGGTTTTCTGTTCAGTGAGTATAGTTAAGAATGCCGCTGCATTTTGTCACAAATCAGAAAGGCGGTGAAAATCTTGTTCATCGCGGATATATATATGTATTTCATCGTGAGGGTGCTGGAAAATTTATCTGGCGATGTATGTTACACAAAACCGGTAAATGCCGTGGACGCTGCTATACATCTACTAAAAATAAAAGAGATATGTTATTATTGCTGTGTGCTACAGTGAGTGATTGATTTTGTTATTGATATAAATGAGTTGATAGGTAAAGTAACTGATGAATTTGAACATTCTCACGCGCCGGATCCTGCCAAAGTTGAGGTTATGAAGGCAATGGCCAAACTTCGAAAGAGAGCAAAACAAACTCAAGAGCCGACTGGAGTCATTGTTGCTGCAGCCACTGCTGATTTGTCTGTGGCAGCTGTTGGGCAGTTCCCAACCCGAAGAGAACTCAGCTGTACAGTTCGCCGTATTCGTCATGTTGAGCAAAACGTACCATTGAATCCTTCTACTATTGCTGATTTTGTAGTGGCCAATGGTTATCGCAACACGTGGAAGAATGAATTATTTTTGAAAAGTGACTGTAGCATTACGACAAAAAAGAAAACTGAAAGAATAATGATTTTTACTACAGAACGAAATTTGAATGCATTACGCTCGTGTGACGTTTGGTATGCCGATGGTACATTTTGCGTTGTTCCTAATATATTTTATCAAATGTACACTATTCATGGGGCTGGTGGAGGTGAGGTGTTGCCGCTTGTATTTGCGCTGACTACTGGTAAAAGCGAGAAAGTCTACATTAAAATGTTGAAAGAGTTGCAGTCAATGGAGCCACGTTTACAACCGGTGACAGTTATGGTTGACTTTGAACGCGCATTTATTACAGCAATTACTAAAGTGTTTTGTGGCGTTACTGTTAAAGGTTGTTTTTTCCATATGTCACAGTGTATTTGGAAACACATTCAAAAATTCGGACTGCAATCAGCATATGCTCGTAGTGGTGACTACGCGTTGAATCTCAGGATGTTAAGTGCGCTCGCATTTGTACCTCCGGCTGACGTTGAAGCTGCATACGAGGCATTAATTGCGTCAGCATTTTATTCTGATCACGTTGTAGAATGGGAGATGTTGCTTTCCTATTTTGAATTAACTTGGATCGGTACTATTAATCGGCGTCAGGTACAAAGTGGTGCTTTATTTTCCGTAGACTTGTGGAACCATTACGATACTACTCTTGAAGGTGGAGATCGTACCAACAACATCGTTGAAGGTTGGCATAACGCCTTTAACATTCGTGCTCAAGCGGCTCATGTTACTCCTTGGAAATTTATTGATTTAATGCGTGATTTAAGATTTTCTTCATGGGATTTTTTTGATGGGATTTTTTTGTCCGGGTGATTTTAACCGGGATCTATTTGATGCCAACCCTCTAACTAGAGGATCTCTAGCCGCCGCGCGATCGACGCGCTCCAAGTGGTCTGGACCTGGTACTACGTTCTATATCTGTGGCTGTGTTCCGAATACACTGCCAAGTACTGAAAATCTATAATTTACGTTATACGTAAACTATAGATTTTCAATACTGGCAGTGTATATCGGAACACGGCCTATATAAACTGTAAATAATATAGAATAATATGTTAATAAATAATGTTATTTTCGTCATTAAATGAGGGAATGCGCAATAAAGAACAAATTAATTGCATACAAAATGAAATATATTTTTATTTCAAAATTTATAACATGAAATACATTTCTATTTCAAAGTGTGTAACATATAATTACATTTTAATTTCAAAGTTTAACATAAAATACATTTTTATGTCAAAGTGTGTAACATAAAATACATTTTGATTTCAAATAAAGTCTATAATAATAGACATTTTAATTTCAAAGTAACATAAAATACATTTTTATGTCAAAGTGTGTAACATAAAATACATTTTGATTTCAAATAATGTCTATAATAATACAACACATAACAGAATATACGATTCTATAATAAGTGGGAAAAAGAAAAAACCGTACAATTAAAGAGTTCAAAAACCAAATATATCAAAGAGAAACTAAAAATGCAAATAAGCAGAAAATGCACCTAAATCACAATGATTTAAATTGCTTGGTTTTTTTGTAATGGCCTGAAGTTACCTGTACCGGTTTTTTCTTATCTTTAACGTACTTATGTATTAAAAACGCTAAACTATTTTTGACGATTCTATCATCACATCGATGATTGCTACAGAAATCACTGCTGTAGCTATTAAAAAATATTTTTTTAAAAGCTAATTCTAAGTTTGACTTATGTCCATTTTCATCGCAAAAGTAAAATAATCTATTGTGTACGTTTTGTATTAACGTAATCACCTGATTACTTAGATACGTTAACGAATCTTTGTCTGAATATTCCTTAAAAACCGTGTACAGATGATGTTGTTCTTGTTGTGTACAAAACAAATCAATTTTACATTTTGAACAATTTTCATCAGAAAGTTGTAGCCTTTTTAAAAGATAACCTGACACGTAAGAAAGAGCTTGAGAGGCATCAGTGTTTAAATTTTCAAAATCGACCCATGGAAGAGTACAGTCAGTAGTGTTTTCTAATGGTTCACTTTCGCCGTCGTGAACGCTGTCACAAGTATTACTTAAAAAGTTTCGAAAATTGTCCAAATTTTCACAATTATCACTTTCATAATTCGCAGATTTGGACACCGTTGCATCGAGTTTATTTAATATTACAGTTTTTAAGGGAGCTACAAATTGATGGCAAGTGGGATTTGAATTTGCAATTCCATGTTGCCGAATTTGGCAAAACAGATTTTCCAGTGGATCTTGATTTAAATTCCTCATATTTAGAAAGGTGAAGCCAACAGCTTTTAATTGCTGCCACAAATACATGACCGATCTAATTGTTATCATCCAACCTTTCACGAAATGATATTGGTTTGTGACATCCTTTCCGTTAGTTAAATCAAATAATTTCCACTTAGTCATTTCTGACAGTAATCTGCTGTATAACGTTAAGTGAGGCGACTTGTCTTGCAAACAACATCTATACCTCTTGCCATCATCTGGATTTATTGTACAACCATTTAAAGAATCAAACAGATCATCTATAAGTTGAGCAAACTCTGCCGTTTGTATCGATTCAACTGGAAACAATCCTTTCATGTTAGAAACGCTATAAGCATGAATAGCTGCAGCAACAGTATGGCTCAACTGACGCGCTGCAATTTTTACCCTCATTTTAATAAAAGAGTCTTTGAAATTAAAATCATGTTTGTGTAATTTATAAAGAATTTTAAAGGCAAAATTTTGTTCAACATCAAAAGCATTTCTAATGTACTGAAATTTAGCTACTTTGTTTTCTGCAAATTTAATTTTACAACGAAGCAAGGCGTTTCGAGTGCATTTTAATAAATGAGGAACATCATAAATAATTACTATGGTTTCAGACTTGACGACAAACGTGTAACAAGTTGGGTTTGTTTTATTTTCTGCGCACAATTCAGATAAAGCTTTTCTCTGAGTTGAACCCTGGTCGCAAACAATTGCTTTTACTTTCAGTCCAATCTCTTGCAATTGCACAATTGCATTTGTTATGATGCGTTTCAGATTGCTGCTCGATATTGTGTCAGTAGTGAAGTAATAAGCTATTACTTGTTTCCATGATTTTCTTAGACCACGTATCATTAAAACAAGAGCATGGTTTGCTGCCCTAGAAGTTCGAACCAACTCACCCAAGTCTTCAAAACCCGAAATTTGTTGTTTATGTGCTTCGTAGTGAAAACCGTTACTTAATGAAACTTCATCAAAAACTAATGTGCAATATCGATCCAATTCATGCATTTCATCGCTTTTTTCTTTTAACTGTTCCAAAAGGAATTTATTTATACCAGTGTCGAAAGAAATCTTTGATAATATGTACTTCAGAGTGCGCGTTGATGGTAGCTGGAAGTACTTAAGCAGATATTTGTAAACACGAGGACTTCGTTTATAAATAGATAAAGCCAAAGCTTTATCTTGCTCTGTCCACCGTCTTCCCGCAGGATGACGACCTGCATTACGTACTTGTGATTGAATGAAATCTGTGGTAACTTGGTTCAGTTGTGTTTCCATGCAGTGAAATCTATTGTCATCTGACATACTTTTTAATTGTTTTAAAGCATTCCTTTCGTCACTTAATTTCTTTTTTATTTTGCACAGTTGTGCCACAGTTTTCCGATGAATCGAGTACATGATACTTTTTCGTGGTGACATCGTCTTTGACGTAACTCCTGCTTGCGTTAAAAATCCACATTTTCTTTTTTTTGTAGGTTCTGTAGAAACACTAGGTGATTTCAACTCATTTGAAGAAATGCTTTGTCTATCTGTACAATCTTCATTGTCACAGATGCAAATAGACCTGTTTTCGCTATTGTCTGCATTACCTAAATTTGATTCTAAACTATTTCCAAATTGACTGTCGTTACTATCATGAACCTGAACATTTTGAAACGTGCTATTGTCAGAAAAATTAGCAGGAGTTTCCTCAAAAACAGTATCACTATTCAAAACAGTATTACACATATTTATGTTAACCTCATTGTGATTTAAATTATTATTTAAATCGATATTTATATCTTTATTTAAATCGTTATTTAGACCGGAATTTAAATCGTTATTTAAATCGATACAAACGGCAGAAGAAGTTTCAGTCATTATTGGCTGGCAGTCAAAAGCAGCAGTTTCTATTGTGACTAAATTGTTTGACATATCAATGTGTTTCGGTATGACATTTGGGTTCAACAGATGTTTTGTATAGTTAACAAAATCTTCTTTCTCAAAATAATCTTCGCAAATAAACATATTCTGGCAATTAATAGTGATATCGATGCCACAAATCATTTTCCATTTCGTAGAAAGGTCAGAATTTTTTGGAAATTTATAAAAGCGTTTATTTATGACTGCATTGGCTTCACCTTTTGACCAATAATAGCTGTTGGCACAATTGGGAAATTTGCAAGAATATTTCATTATCAAAGGCATCGTATACAACAGTTTATCAATTGATATTAACCCCAAAAGAAAGTGCAAAGTAAATTAAATTTGAACTGAAAGAAGTAAGAGGAGAGGGAGAGGGATACACCGGCCCGGACTCCGCCACCCGCGGATGACAGTCCCAGCACCTACCGGTGTTGCCACAGCGGACTCTATTCCCGAAATCAGATAGTTCCACACATGAAATATTCTTGCAAATAGCCTAAATGTATGCACGTATTACGCTTAAGCAACTCGACATATCACATATCACAGAATATTACATATCACAGAATATTACATACTATTCTCTACGACTACATTAACATTACCGTTTCTTCTTGCTCATCTCTGATGCTTCTTGTGCATACTCAAGTCGGTTATGTGGTGGAAGGTCTTCTGACATGTATCGCACGTATACTTGCATTGTTCGTTAGGCATATGCGACTCCTCGTGTTTCGCTAGAGTGGTCTTATTACTTCCTTTTAGGGCCTTTTCGGTATTGCCTTCGGTAGCAGCAGTCTGAAAAATTAAACAATACAATTAGATTCACACACTTAAAAGATAGATTCACAAATATATATACACAAATATATACATATATATGAGTATATACATATATCTTATGCATTTTTCTTATTTTAGACAATCATTTAAAAAATGATTATTTTAACCGTCTATTAAAGAAACAGAATATAAAATTAATTAATTAGATGCAACTGTAGATTTTCGATCAAATTTTAACATCAGAAAATTTAGCGTTTACTAATTATAGAATATTATTGTTAGATTTATAAAAATTGCTGTTATTTAATAATTTATATACTAATTAAACATAATGTAACGTAATATTGCAAATTTATAAATTAAATATGGAGCACACACATCTCTCGAATCGTATTTTTTCTTTAAGATCCCTTTATTTCTCTTTCTAATAGATACATATTACGTAGGTATTTTCTCTATATAGAGACATAGCTTACATAAGTTTTTCTTTACACTTTTATAAAAAACACATGCAGAAAAACACTTATTTATTAAATTAATTATATTTTAGATATTACAAGTTAAACAATATATATAAAAATAAGATAATTTGTATATAATTTAAGAATATTCTTCTACTGGAATGCAATTGTAATTCCCATTAATATTAGCAATACAAAATATTCAGATGTACACATTCTTTTTTGTCATAATTGAATAATTTTCAGTTTCTTTTTCCTTGGAGATCTCTAATTTCTAAGAATAAATTATTATATAAATTGTAATAAATCAAGTAAAATGTTTTATCGTCATTTCTTCATCGCAGAATCTAAAAGAATACTGTTTGTAATTAATTTAGAATGGTAAAAAGGTTTATACATACCTTTCTATTTCATCTTTTTCATAATTAAGCTCTATTTAAGAAAAAACGATATACATGTAAAATATATCTACTTACAATTAGTTGTATAATTTGAAGATAAATAATTTTGAAAAGAAGTTAAAAAACTAAGTTTAAATTATTCTTAAGAACTTTAAATGTTAATAAAATAATATAAAACTCTCTATACTTTATTTTTATAATGTAAAATAAAAATAATGTTGTGTCACACACAAACACACACACGCACGCACGCACGCGCGCGCGCAGCAATTAATAATGTAATAAAATATTTTGTAATATATATGTATATACAATATGTATATGTGTATATATACTAATATGTGTATATATTCAAACGTATCGATCTTTGATTGTTTAAACTAATTTTCTTGAAACCGATGCCAAAATTTTTTATAGGGGGATAGTTTTTCTTTTCTTATATATAACTTAAGAACTAATCAACCAAATTTTAAAGAATTGTATATGAAAAAAATGCCAATATAATAAATATAAGCGAAAAAGAAATTCTACTCGAGTTTCACACTATTGAGTCATTTCCGCTTTTCCGATATTTTACTTACCGATCAGCGACTTCATCCCTTAGTTTTCCCGGGCGTTCTTTCTGGAATTTCGAGATTGCTCGCTTGCGATGTACACAGAACCTCGATATTTCACTTAAAAAAAGCCCTGGAAAATCGGTAATCGGTAAGTGAAGTTCCCGAAAAAATGCCGCGGGAAAACCAAGGAATAAAATCGGTAATCGGTAAGTGAAATATCGAGGTTCTATGTACCTACATCGCGAGTAAGCAATCTCGAAATTCCCAAAAAAACGCCCGGGAAAACCAAGGGATAAAATCGCTAATCGGTATCGAGGTTTCGTAGTAGCCTATGTTTTGCGGAAAACAACGAATTAAGTTACATGCGAGCGAGCAATCTCGAAATTCCCGAAAAAACACGCGAAAAAACCAAGGGATATAATCGGTAATCGGTAAGTGAAATATCGAGGTTCTATGTACATCGCGAATAAGCAATCTCGAAATTACCGAAGAAACGCCCGGAAAAACAAAGGGATAAAATCGCTGATTGGTATCGAGATTCTGCAATAGTCTGTTTTGCGCAAGGATTGTATTTGAAAAAATTCCGACATAATAAATATAAGCAAAATAGGGGTAAAAAAGACTGAAAAATATAATAGAATTATAAAAAAAATTGCCAATATAATAAAAAAGTATACAGCGGAGAACAGTTGACGTAGGGCTACGTCTGTCCTGTTTGCCAAAAACGTAGCCCTACGTCAACTGTTCTCCGCTGTATACTTTAACATTAAGTAGTGACAGTTGACGTAGTTCTACGTTGTTGATTGCGGCACAGTAATTGTTACTGTGCCCATTTGATTTTCCGCGTGTTTTTTCGGGAATTTCGAGATTGCTCGCTCGCATGTAACGTAATTCGTTGTTTTCCGCAAAACATAGGCTACTACGGAACCTCGATACCGATTAGCGATTTTATCCCTTGGTTTTCCCGGGCGTTTTTTTAGGAATTTCGAGATTGCTTACTCGCGATGTACATAGAACCTCGATATTTCACTTACCAATTACCGATTTTATTCCTTGGTTTTCCCGCGGCATTTTTTCGAGAACTTTACTTACCGATTACCGATTTTCCAGGGCTTTTTTTAAGTGAAATATCGAGGTTCTGTGTACATCGCGAGCGAGCAATCTCGAAATTCCCGAAAAAACGCCCGGAAAAACTAAGGGATGAAATCGCTGAACGGTAAGTAAAATATCGGAAAAGCGGAAATGACTCAATAGTGTGAAACTCGAGTAGAATTTTTTTTCGCTTATATTTATTATATTGGCATTTTTTTCATATACAATTCTTTAAAATTTGGTTGATTATTTCTTAAGTTATATATAAGCAAAGAAAAACTATCCCCCTATAAAAAATTTTGGCATCGGTTTCAAGAAAATCAGTTTAAACAATCAAAGATCGATACGTTTGAATTGTATACACATATTAGTACATATACACATATATATATATATATACTAGCTGGTTACCCGGGCTTCGCCCCGGAGGACTTTTCGCCCTATTGTAGACATCAGTTAGTACATAGACAACAGAGGAAATGAACAATACGATGAAGAAATTCAAATCTGAAGCAATAGAATTGGAGCAAAAGTACGAACAAACACTAACATAATTTTAATTCATCTTTATCATGTCATGAGATAATATTGTTCATTACAATTAAACGAAAGTTTATTGGAGTCAAAATAGATTTCAGCCGTTGCGTCAAAGAATGCGGTAATCTGAGTGTCAAAGTTATATTTGACGATGTATGAACGAAGGAAAGTTATTTAAAGCAGCGAATTGTTTGTATATTGAACAGTCTTTTTATTATAGCAGAGAATGTGCTGTACAAATATTAAGCGTCAAAGTTAACGAAACAGAAATAATTTGTTAAAGCAGAGAATAGTTGGTATATGAAAAGTACATATTTATATAAATATGTACTTTTCATATATATGTACGATGAATAGTTGTTATATAAATATGTACTTTTTATATCCCAACTATTCTTTGCTTTAACAAATTATTTCTGCTTTGTTAACTTCGACGCTTAATATCTGTAGCAGAAATAATTTGTTAAAGCAGAGAATAGTTGGTATATGAAAAGTATGCTTTGTAAGTTAAAGCGAGGTCCACTCTGTACAGGGTTGGGAGGGAGAATGCGAAGGGGGCCGCGGTGGCGAACACAGCAAACGGAGAACGACGTTTCTTAATTGTAAATTTTCAGCTTTGAGTTTTGCATCGCAATATTTCCGCTTGTAGGGCATGTAGCGGAAACATAAAAACACTTTTATTATACGAATTTTGTCCAAGCTATCCATTAAGCCTAGTTGGAACTTAATCTGTTCGCTAGTTATCGAGATCTCAAAATCTCGGGTACTCGCAACTCGTTGCGTCGCGTTAATAGAGCCACGGCGGTCTCGCTTTGCGCGTACTTGGCGCGAGGCACTACCGTGTCTCTTGATTACTTTGATTTTTTCAAGGTAAAGATATTACTTGGATTCTTTCAAGGCAGATTATCAACATAAATTATAATTTTGGTAAATATGCATATTAGGTCAAACTTCACCAATGGCCTTGACCTTGACATATGTTGTCGAGGTCACCCTCCTGAGTGACCTTCAGAAGGTTTTAGCTGGCGGCCATTGTTTATTAAAAAGTTATAAACAAAAAAAGTTTGAAAAATATAGCAGTTATTTTGAGTATTGAAAGGCATAAACGACCTTGACCTTGACATATGTTGTCAAGGTCACCCTTCTGAGTGACCGTCAGAAAGTTTTAGCTGGCGGTCATTGTTCATTAAAAAGTTACAAACAAAGAAAATTTGTTGGGAAAAATTATTTAAAGCAGTAAATTGTTAGTATATTGAAAGGAAAGTTATTTAAAGCAGAGAATAGAGAAGTATGTGATTCAACTTACAAAGCACATACAATGCACACACTTGTAAAGCGCGCCACTAACCTATAGGTTAGTGGCGCGCTTTACAAGTGTGTGCATTGTATGTGCTTCAACTTACAAAGAACATACTTGTAAAGCGCGTCACTAACCTATAGGTTAGTGGCGCGCGTTACAAGTGTGTGCTTTGTATGTGCTTCAACTTACAAAGAACATACTTGTAAAGCGCGTCACTAACCTATAGGTTTTGTCAATAACCAACTATTATCTGCTTTAAAAAAGCTTTAACATGCTTTTTCCATGATTAAAGCAGAGAATACTTGTATTTACACTTTCCAATACATAAAATTGTATATATTCTTTTCAATATACCAACTATTCTCTGCTTTAAATAATTTTCCCCACCAAATTTTTTTTGTTTATAACTTTTTAATAAACAATGACCGCAAGCTAAAACCTTCTAAAGGTCACTCAGGAGGGTGACCTTGACAACATATGTCAAAGTCAAGGTCGTTTATGCCTTTCAATACTCAAAATAACTGCTATATTTTTAATTTTCTTTTTGTTAATAACTTTTTAACGAACAATGACCGCCGGCTAAAACCTTCTGAAGGTCACTCAGGAGGGTGACCTTGACAACATATGTAAAGATCAAGGTCATCGGTGAGGTTTGACCTAATATGCATATTTACCATAATTTTAAACAATAAGCAAAACTTGTTCGTAATTACCCCAGCTACGATTCGGCATTGCCCCGCGTGCTGCGGGTAACTCCGAATGGCAAAATTTTGCTTTTTGTTTAAAATTGTTCATGTTAAAAATTTATAAATATTATTGTAATTTAAAGCCAAATAACTGGAATATTACTTGAAACAGACTTCTATAATTGACAAATAATCGTCGGCTTTATTTAACTTTTCCCTTAGATGTTCGCTATTCTTCCACTTTCCCATACCCTTAAAATTATTTTCGTTAATAAATTTATTGTGGAATAAGAAAACAAAAGTTACCTTTTTTAAAGTAATTGTTGGGCTGAGTATAAGAACCGAAAAAAAATACATAGAAATTAATTCACAGGAGACACAAAAGGTTCTATAATTCACCCCTGAATCTAGATTTGCGCCATTAGAGGTTGATTAGGGCAAAATCCTGAAATATGTTTTTGAGCATTTGTATGAGTGACCTTCGTAAGCAAAAACCAAGTCGATATCTCATCGGGCCTAAGAGATATTGACAAATCCGTAAAAATACATTTTAACCCTTTTCACACCCTTAAGGGCCGAATTTTTAAAAATCCCTTCTTAGTGAGTGCTTACGTCATAAGAGGAATACACCCCTCGAGTTTCATGTTTCTAGGTTCAGGGGTTTGGGCTGGGCGTTGATGAGTCAGTGAGTGAGTCAGTCAGGACATTTGTCTTTATATATGTATATAAGATAGATATACAGGGTGTTTGAAACAAAAGGACCCAGCCAAAAAATGGGGGTAGATTGGGTCAAAACGAGACAAAAAGTTATGTACCATTTTGCAAGATTCGCAATAGTTAACGAATTATTAATTAATACGTCTGAGCAAATGAGCGCATGAGAAGCGATAGGCCGAACTCGGCAGACATGTAAAATACCATTTAATATAAAATACCATTTAATATAAAATACCATTTTATGGTATTAAATGGTATTTTACATGTCTGCCGAGTTCGGCCTATCGCTTCTCATGCGCTCATTTGCTCAGACGTATTAATTAATAATTCGTTAACTATTGCGAATCTTGCAAAATGGTACATGACTTTTTGTCTCGGTTTGACCCAATCTACCCCCATTTTTTGGCTGGGTACTTTTGTTTCAAACACCCTGTATATACAGGGTGTAACTAAAAGGTCTGGCCAAATTGTAATGACGGATTCAGGACACCAAAACAACAAAAAAAGTTCATATGCACATAGGTCCAATATGACCTTGTTTTCAAGTTACAGACTGCGTCAGCTTTGCATAAACCTCGCAAGCGCCGGCTAAAAAATGTCCAATTCTGCGGTTATGGACGCAAATTACAAAAGGTGCTCAATGTGTCCTCCATGTAATACGACGCAAGCCTGGATACGCCTTGCCATCGATTGTCAAACACGTTCAAATACACCAGATGTGTTGCGGATTGTATCGCAGCACTCAACAACTCGCTGCTGAAGGATCTCCACGTTGTCGACTGGAGTCGAGTACACAAGTGCCTTTAGGTGTCCCCACAAGTAGAAGTCAAGTGGATTTAGATAAGGTAAACGCGGGGGCCACGCCTGAGGTCCACCGCGACCAATCCATCGACCGGGGTAAGTGCGATCTGGTGTACACACCTGGTGTATTTGAACGTGTTCGACAATCGATGGCAAGGCGTACCCAGGCCTGTGTCGTATTACATGGAGGACACATTGAACACCTTTTGTAGATTACGTCCGTAACCGCAAAATTGGACATTTTTGAGCCGGCGCTTGCGAGGTTTATACAAAGCTGACGCGATCTGTAACTTGAAAACAAGGTCATATTGGACCTATGTGCATATGAACTTTTTTTGTTGTTTTGGTGTCCTAAATCCGTCATTACAGTTTGGCCAGACCTTTTAGTTACACCCTGTATAGTAATTTTCCCTTGATTTTTTAGGCATTTCTAAATTTTATCTAAAACTTGCTCCCTAATTATATTGGCAATTTTTTATAATTTTATTATATTTTTCAGTCTTTTCTACCCCTATTTTATATATAATTCTTTAAAATTTGGGCTAAAAACGTAGCCCTACGTCAACTGTCCTTCGCTGTATACTTTAACATTAATTAGTAACAGTTTCTACCCCTATTTCATATATAATTCTTTAAAATTTGGTTGATTAGTCCTTGAATTACATACGTTAGAATTTGCGAGGAATACGTATATACATAAAAGCCTAATAAAGCTGAGTCTAATCAACCAAATCTTAAAGCATTATATATGAAATAGGGGTAAAAGAGACTGAAGAATATAATGGAATTAGAAAAGTTGCCAATAATTAATATTAAATTGCCAAAATTAAAAGTGGTTGAGACTTGAGCATAATTATTTGCTTATAATTGTTTGGCTTCCTTATTAAGGAAGCATTTTAAGACTTTTGAGACTTACAAGAAAAAATGGGACTATATAAGCTATCTAATGACGTATTAATCATTACTCTACGATTATTAGTTTCGAAGATATAAACGTTCAAAGTGTGACATGTTTTTGTTGCATTCGTTGCATCTCTGCTCCCAATATTACCCCCTACTTACCCCCTACTTACCCCCTACTTACCCCCTACTTACTGTCGACAAAGACGTAGTTCTACGTCAAAATCATTTAAATTCTGTGTACGGACATGGGAGCAATGTCGTGAGCTTGAGCTGCTCTATTAAGAGATGTATGGGGATTTTTAATAAAAGTCCTGCAGAACATCAAGTTGTTTGTCGTTATTAGTTGCAGATGATGGCCTGCCAGACCTAAAGCGACTTTTTACACTACCAGTTTCTTGAAAACGTCGTACAGTTTTCAAAACAGTGGATTTATTAATTTGACGATTCGGATACGTGTTATTAAATAATCGAACGACATTAGTGAACGATCGTTCATTATCACCCCATCCGCGCATCATTAGGATAGTGATTCTTTCACGCTCCGATAATTCGTTAGCCATTTTTAGCCAAACGTTTAATTTTTAATTTATTAATTTGCGAATTAAAAAGAAAAAAGTCCTCGGCAGAAGCAGAGAGCGCTCTAGGACGCTATTACCCTCTGTTTTATACCCTCTCGGAGTGTCGATCCAGTGGAAGAGGGTCAGCGCGAGGGTGGGGGAGGGAGAGGGCGATTAGGCCATTGGAGGATCCTATTGGACTCTTCCTAAGAGGGTTCAATAGGAGTCTCCAATGACCCAATCGCCTTTTCCCTCTCCCTCCCCTCGCGCTGACCCTCTCCCACTCCCTTTTTCCCCATAGGATAGGAAGACCCAAGGAGGAACCAAAATGAGGGGAGAGGATTGGCCATAACTTTTTTAATTGTAATAAAATTCGAGTTTAATTACAATTTCAAAATGTATTTGTAATTGAGCGACTTTAATTACAATTCCGAAAAACATTTGTACTTTTAATTTAAATTGAAATTATAAAATAATTAGTAATTAAGAACTTCAATCACAAAAGTATTGTTATTTACAACTCTGCTAGTGTAAATCCGACCGTGCAACCTCCACACGGTACATCTTGGGTAACGCTGATGCCGGCGGTATCGTAGCTTTCAAGCTCCGTAACTTAAAAAGTATTTAATAAAAAAATACTTAATTATAGTGTTTTGAAAAGCTCTCGAGGTATGCGATAAGAATATGAAATCAAAAATAGAGGTTTTCATTTAAAAATATTAAAGTTATTTTTAACTGGCATTAACAAAGTTATTTGCAGTCACACTAATATTACTATTTAATGCGTTACTTGAAACCCTACAACTTTTGTCTGAAACATTTTTTTCTAAAATGCGTAGTTTTCGAAACATTTAGGGGTTTCTATACTTTTGGTGAACCCTGTATGTATATATATATATATATATATATGCATATATATATATATATATATTAAGTCGAGTCGTCTATCCCCACCAAGCGATCAGAAGAGAGAGAGGACATCACTAGTTAGGACTCATAGTTTGGCATCACTACTTAACTACTAGTTAAGCTAACTAGCCACTGACCTTGTTTACACCCAGCCGTCAAATCCCGATTCACTCCGTAGAGAAGTGAAATTTCTTAGGTATAAACGGGTTAATTTCGATCTACTTCAATCGTCTTTCTTCAGCGGAGTAGCACAAACTCCAGTGTAAACGTCAGTTCACTTCGGAGTGAATCGGGATCGGACGGCTAGATGTAAACTAGGTCACTGTTGAACTGGGCCTTTGCAGTCGCTTGAAGCCCGGCCGGATGCTTCTTTGATACCGAAGAGAAGAGGATCATACAGGATGTCGAGCTAAAGTTGCACATCGCTCGAAACAGGCCTCATTCCAAGTGGCTCAAAGAACAGGTAGCATAAATGGTCTTTTTTCCAACCGAGATCAATTCGCGATCAATTGTCATATTATCATGATTAAATATTACTCTGAGAATAAGGCCGAATTTTAAATCCTATTTAAAAAGATTATTGTTCCAGATAAAAGTTAAAAAGACTTATCTAATTTTTATGAAGTAGGTAGTAGTATAGTAAAAAGATATTATGAATGAATAAGTAGAAGTGTCCGCGAAAAAATCTGACAATTAGACCATTTTTTCTTGCATGGAGGTTTGCTGCATCTATTAACTTTACCTTTTCGCATTTTGGTTATCAACAAACTTGTTAATTAACTAATCAATCGCTAACATAACCACCGGTCTGATATCTGTTTGCGCTGATAGAAAGCATAGGTACATCCATCAGTTGCAGTACCAGTCCTACTCTTCAACCTTTTTTAAGAGTAACGCTCTTAATTTGGGCAACTAGTAATTAATGATGCTGTTTTGAACGCAGATCAGCATGAATGAATTACGTGCCGCACATGTTTGCAACAGCAATACAGGAGATGTAATCGAGAACGGTCTATCCGCTGAGACAGCCATCGCAAAAAAGAATGCTATCAATGGTGTAAACGAGGTTTCGGTCGTGAATAAAGTTTGGAGCGGCGATAAACGGCTTTCTCTTTACGGTTACACTCTGGAGACTATCAATTTATTGCTTCTGCCCATGGTGGAAACTAAGTACGTACATACACCAATCAATTTTTCTCTATCAACACCATATTTCATATACAATAAGACAATAACGAATAAGTAAAAATACTGAATTCGCGCGTAAATTCAAAGAATTACTTATTATTTCATGTATCATCATTAAACTATCATTTATGATACTTCGATATTATTTTTGACACTGTTTATAAAAATATCTTTTGATAGAGTCGAGATTGTTATAATCGCGCACGATTATCTTGATACATTATAATTTTTCCGCAAATAATATTTTAATTAATAATAAATATTCACAAACAACGAAAATTTTCTTTCGGGAAAGAAGCGTTAGGATCTATGGGCAACAACGCTCCCCTGGCATGTTTGTCTGAATTCCAATCATTATTATACGAGTATTTTAAACAATTATTCGCGCAGGTATCATTATTTTAAAAATAAAAATAAAGAGAGATGTTTCAGTAAAACATTATTCATAAAGTACTTACGTGCCTGCTACCCGTTAGGAGCTTTACCGTTCAAATGATAGGGATCGGCACAATAACAAGTAGGCAAGGTTGCGCTAGTTTGTCCCAAAATATTTAACGTAGGTACATATTATTTGGAGAAGGGAGTACATACGATATTATTTGGAGAAGGGCAGAGCGGGCAATTTTAATTCGTGATTAATTTATTTTGCTCGTTGATGCTATTTGGCCATACCTGTAGTCAGGATATAAATATCAGGTAATTAAAAGCGAGTTTGTAATTATAAGTGTAAGGCATAATAATTCGTCGGGACATTTAACGGTACCTCGGTATCATGAGTTTCTTACAATTAATTGATAAAGTATAATCATAGATATGCATGATTTGTGCTTTACAAAAGCCTATCTTATATGAATGTTACGTTTATAAGAGCAAATTTGCCTTAAAACCTTAAGCCAACTTGCAAACTTAGAAAATCCAATAAGCAAATTTAAAGTACGACCGTATATAAGATAATAATTAATAATTAAAGGAAACGCCAAGTTCGGTCGGGACTGGATATTGGTTGTCCAATAAATTCGTGAATTTTTAAGTACAAATCATCACTCTAGTAAACCACGCGCCGTTACTTACGGACTTAAACGTAGCCACAACTAAAGCTAGAAAGAGTACCTATTCTCACACAATTAAATTGAAAATTAATTTAATTGTCCACTAACACTCGTTAGTATATTCAAAAAAGGACGGGATATGTATAGAAGGATATAGGGTAATAAAGAAAATGTTGCGAAAAAATATCACCCCAGCCAGGATTCGAATGAATCCTATTCATTCTATTTCGAATGAATTTTAGCTCAGGAATCAAATGTACAAGAAGTAAAATGTCCCGTAACAGTATGCGGAGATGTACACGGGCGGTTCAGACGCCGATGATCGAGCGAAAAAATTATGTATTTCTCTAATTAAAAGACATACGTTTCGGTCCTTGTATTGGACTCTCCTCAGTGTCAAAAAAATGTATATATAAAACCGCAATTATACAAAAGAGCGCACGCGACAAAAAACGAAAATCGCTAATTAAACGCTATTAAAAGAAGGCGCACGTGACTTCCCCACAAATAATATTCATATATTTTACGACGACATTTGTTTATTTTGGAGGGGAGAAAGCAATGTGCAAGTTTCTACTTGCTCACTTAAAAACTATGACAAAGCAATGTACAATTAGTTTCTACTTGCTCACTTAAAAACTATGACAAAGCAATGTGCAAGTTTCTACTAGCACACATTAAAACTATGAGGAAGCAATGTGCAAGTTTCTACTTGTTTCTCTTACTGTTAATCGTAACAATAGTACTTACTCTTTTAAAATATTTGCTACATAATAAAATAAAATGAGTTTTAAAGAAATTCCTTATACACCCAATATAAAATATCACATAAAGTAACAAAAATTATGTGCTTCATGAAAAACAGCTTACGTTTTTAAGTATATTATTTCTCAAAAGAAATAAAATGAGCTAATGAAGCTAGCTAATAAAGTTAAGCTATTAGTTCTTAGTTCGAATTATGTAAGTATTTAAAGAAATATAAACAATTATGTGTCAAACGTAACGACCTGTAATAAGATCATCATCGGTGCGTTGATAATAAACGAACAGAAATTTCGACAATAAGTAGTTATTCGAGTCATAAATCGTTATACGAATGCAAGTTGAAAGTTGCAACATTAAAAACCAGTTTTTTAATAGTTGTTTAAACTAATTTTTAGCTAAACATATTCTTTGTCTTTTTCTAGAAGGGATAGTTAGAAAGAGACAAAGAATGAGTTAAGCTAAGATTAAAGTTAAGCGACTATTAAAAAACTGGCCCTTAACTATTTTTGTAGAAGCATTTCAGTCATTTTTTTGGATGAACCGTTTGGTAAGTCTCGAGATGTAACATTTGGAATTGTGTCACTAATTTTCGAGATTGCCATGTCAAATTTAATCTATAAAACTTTAAAAAAAAAAATGGTACAAAAGAGGCGACAAGTACATGCGCCTATCTACCTTTACAAACAGTATGATATTAGAAAATGGTACCAAGTATATTATACCTATGTATGTAGAAATAAATCTTTGAAAAAACGCGGTTGTACATTTTTGAAAAATTTAATCAAAATAGAAAAAAATATTTCATGCAAAAAATCTTGGCGCTGCTATATCGAGAATAACTTAAAATAATATATTAATATATTATTTATAATACATATTTAATATTAATATACATATCAAGATGTTTCCGGGTTAAAGAGTAAAAGTTAAGAAAAATTTTCCTCTGGAGGTATGAAGGAATGTAGGTATGCTCACAAACGCTTAGTTCAAGAGATATATTAACTTTTGAAATTACATAATTAAGAACCAATAAATTCGAAAAAATATATAATAAAGTTTACGGAGTATGCGTGTAAAATTATTCATAAAAGTATATTAGTAATTAATTTATTAAACACTATAGGGAATATATTCTGATTCATGATGCTATTTCTGTGATTGGATACGCGAATATAGCTCAAGAATATCTACACTGAGCCTATAAACGGCCTATGAAGTTATTTGCATCGTTAAAAGTATATCAGCTATAAATATTATAACTGAATCCGTTATGGAATATCAACAATACATAATGGCAACTCCGTTAGGCATAGATATAAATAGAACTGATGATACATTCAGCTGTCACTAAATGAACGGTTACAGAGTAAAATAGAAAAATGTATATAAAAAGTTATAGTAGATATTGCAATACATGATTATATTATATTACTTATAATAATGTGGTTTCTTCTTCTATATAATATAATAACATAGAAAATTAAGATAACTGCAAGCACCTATCCAAAAGTGCAATTGCATTTTTCGTTAATTCCCCGCCCCCTTAAAGTAAAACGCTTTATATTTAGATGAAAAGGATGGAATCTCAAAAAGAATTCTTATTTCGAAATATCACAAATTCTCATATTTATTAAAAATAAAAATAACAATTGGTGGTTTTTAAGATAAATGGATCCATTCGAATAATAGAAAAGTGTTTATTGAGCATAGACTTACATATTACAATGATAATAATAATCATTGATGACAAGTGTGTAATAATGGTAATTAATTAATGGTACAGATTTCTTTAACGAATAAAAAGTTATTTACTTAAATGTAATTTTTAATAAACCTTTCCGACTGGTATCGGTTTGACTAGCATATTAGAAGCATATTATCGACATTATAATAATCGTGTTAATCATCGTGGAAAAAGGACGAAAGCACGTCTACATAAAGATCACGATATATTATAGGTAGTAAAAAAACGCGTTTAATAAATTATATTGAGAAATGTACATTTATAACCGCTAATTATTATTATATATATGTAACGAGTGCATAAATTGTAAAAGACAGTAAAAGAATGCGAGGCTGATTTGTACGATTCTCTTTAGCAAAATATTTTCAGTATCATTTTTGTGAATTTAAAAGATGCCATCGATCTCTTGCAAAATTTAAAAAATAGTCGATATTTATTTATATTTTCTAATTTCATACCGATGATTATACATTATTGCATATGTATATTTTATTATCGTTCTTTATCCGGTAACTTTATTGACACATACATATGAGTTATAACACAGCCTTCTAGATTTAAAAATCAGCCTAGCAAATTCTTTTGTAGGAAAAGAAGAAGCAGTAAGGGAAGAATCACACATGTGAAAAATATGAATAAAAATCTGTCCCTACAACTTGTAGTAATAAATACACGAAATTTGCCTAAGATTACGGATTGCTTATATCATCTTACCAGAATTTACGATTTTTTTCGTCTTATAGAAAGTACTTAAAATAGAACGTCTAAGCTAATTTTCTTTGTTTTCTATTCTAAACTTTGCGCGCACGAGTCAAGAAGTTTTCTCGTTAATCATTTTTGTCACTTGATATTATAAAAAACGTATAGCAATTTGCGCGCTTTTTCATATGTATATTAGGGAAAAATCTGTGTATTATTCTTTCTATATATATGCATATAAATATTATATGTATATACACACATATATATATATATAAAGTATAATACTCGCAAAGGCGGTCAAAGTCCAGAGATCATTGGCCTGTTATCATCGCGATCATATATGTGTCAATATATTATTATATTGTAAGTACATTCATTAATTTAAAAACAAAATTTTTGTAGCAATATTACATTAATTTTAAAATTTGACTTCTTTCCTATATAATTATTTATAGGAAAAAGTTCTAAAAGATGGTACAGCAATAAAAAATAAATTCAAATAAAATATTAATATAAAAAAAGCGAATTTTCAGTTAAGATGGAAAATATAAAAAATTGATAAATAGCTTTCCGCATTCTTTTTCTTCTTTGATTAAATCTGCAGATTTTTTGGATAATGCTAGTAAGCGGAAAAATTGTTTGTATTTTTTAAATAAAAAATCTTGAACAGATTTTCATTAATATGAGTTTCTTGCAATAACCTTTTAGTTTCATACGAAACGTGTATAAATCAATAAAACAGAAAAAATCATAATCGCTTCATTTACATAATCATGAATAAATAAACTATAATAACAATCCTATCCAATTAATAAAATAGAAGTTTTTTCATTTATAAACTAATAATAAAATAAATTTATTACTTTTTTTTTTCTAGGCGTTCTCTGGACTTACAGCTATATATCTTATTCTTTCAAGACAGGTTCGCTTCCAAATAGCAGCGTCCTGCCTTTTTTTATTGCAGACGTCCACGAGACATTGAATACTGAGTAAATACATACAATACGACTTTTCATGATACATCGTATATGTATGTATGTGTGTATATAATTATTGTGTATACATATATGTGTCGTGCATATGCGCACGCGCACGCGCGTGTATCTTGCGTGCAATTGAAAATGTATACGCGTTTCGAGATTATCGTTAATCGCACACACATGTACATAGCTGTACGTTTTTCTTCCTCGGTTTTACACTTGATGCAATTTAATCAGTGGTCAATTCCGTCGAGTCAATCGGTGAGTGGATATACTTATTATTGGTCGCAAATAATTTCGCATGCAATTTTTAATTGTACTTGCTAATTAAATATATTAACCCTCAGTAGGAGTCGTAAACTGTATAAAATTTCGTTAAATAAAGAGATATTAAAATTAGGATATTAGAAAAATTGCACAAATATATATTTTATTAAGTTCTTGGTATTAGCTTGCTAATGCTTACACGACCTTGTTAAAGAAATTAACGAGATTAGAAAATTAGAGAATTAAAAGATTGACGTGAAGAGTAAAATAAAACACATATTAATTATTTATTATATATAAATATTAAATTATAAGAAAATCTTATACTTACTACCTATTATACTTTGTATGCATCTTGAATATTCTACTATTAATTTTAATATTCTAGAATCCAAATAATTAACTCCATTTATCCGCTGAGGGTTAAAATATAAGAAATCAACAATTGTACATTACATGATACGTTTAAGATCACTTCATATCAATTGAAAAATTTTTACAAAACTTACTTATATCTTTTCTTCTTCTCTGACAACCATTTAATTCAGGTTTATAATTTTTCTTTGCAGTTAAGTACCCATATTACTTGCACGAGTGATAAAAATTCTCGTTTATCCATTTAATTGTTTATGACAAATGCTTTGTAAAAACGGCAGTGTCAAGAAGATTTCTATCGAGATACTTCCAACAAAAATCTTTAAATTATATGTAGACAATACTCTCTCTCTCTCTCTCCAGTCGTTGTTCGTTGCCAAACGTAGTGACTTTTTCATGACGATTTATTGGAAGTTTTCTTGGGGTATTATTTACGCAGTAGGGCCCCTCTCCTTTCTGCGGGATACGGGAGGGGGTACACATAACAGTTGTCAGTTGCTATGTAGACAATACTAAGTGACTCAATATCCAAAATCTTGAAAGAAATGTTTTTGTAGAAAAAATATGATATTTTCCAATAAATTTTTCATGTATTTTCAAGATATGATACTTATATCTTAAAAAAAGCGCGATATCGACTCATGACAGAGGTGTCTAGAAGTTAATTTTAGATTAGTAGAATACTTGGCTATTCTCTCTTAAGAACTAGTCTTGGGCCATGCTATCTTGGCGTCGATCCGCTTGTAAGCGAAAAGGCAGTGAGAGAGCTCCTGTGGGCATTCATGATCTCCGAGCAACGTTTCTACAACAATTTCCGACAAAAAATACAAATGTAGTAATTATAAATCACTGAATATATTATAATTTTAAAAATCACACAATATGCAATATTACATAATTAATGTTTCATTGATATTAATAATTAGTAGGTATAATAAGTACTAGATATTACTATTTTAAATTATTGTAATAATTATATTTTTATAAAGTTAACATTATAAAAATAATAACGAGCGTTATAAAAATAGAAATGTAACAATTAAAAATGTAAATTTTTGCTAACATATATGTAAGCAAAAATAATTGTCAATAGTTAAAATGAAAACAATCAAGAAGCATGTCTATTTAATTATTTACCAATTCTACTATTTCACAAAATCTTTTTATAATATTTTATATTAAAGAGAAAAGATATATAATATAATTTATTTTATAATACTTCTCATATTAATTTTTACATTAATTTATGTGCTTACCTTCCCCGTGCACCAATTTGAAGAGTCCATAGTCCTGAGGATTTGTGCATCTAATCTTATGCGCAAGAATACGGCAGATTTCTCTGGTATTCATGTTTGGTCGCACCGGAAGTGTTCTAGTATTTAAAGAACCATGCAACTCGTCTGGTACCAAGATCCGCAACACAGACGAACAGTCCGGTGTTCCACATCCCTAAACAAAAATGATATCCCCGTGAAAAAATTTGATTAAGCTTGATATTTTCAAATTTTCCTAACAAGGGACTTATAGCGCAATTAGTTACGACCGCGATGAGTGAAACTTTAAATGTAAGAAACTTATAATA
The DNA here is from genome assembly GCA_035220615.1 of Leptothorax acervorum. Lineage (NCBI taxonomy): Eukaryota > Metazoa > Arthropoda > Insecta > Hymenoptera > Formicidae > Leptothorax > Leptothorax acervorum. Next base: position 89,286 of record JASTWQ010000331.1, on the reverse strand, counting down.
TAACTGACGATGGAAAATAATTTTTGCATTTTTGTACTTTATACATCAAAACCTTTTAAACAAACCATAGCTCTTCTGCAATCACGATCGTAATTTGCTATAAGTCCCTTGTAAGATAAACTTCAATCCTATTCATATAATAGTAATTCAAAAAATATTTAAGCGCTAAGATCTGTTTGAATAATATGTTATATTTAATTATTTGCACAGGAGATAAAGTTGTTGATTTTTTTTCCAAATAAGTCGATAGTTAATAAAATAGAATTTATTTTGTTAATTGTCAAATTATTTCCCTAATATCTAGGGCTGCGTTCCAATTGTTAAAAAAGTTGAAAATTTAATTTCTTTTATCATAAATAGAACAAAAATAAATATCTGATTATATTAAAAAAAACTTTATTATAAAATATTATTAAAATGTATAAATCCACAAGTTTTAAATTTCAAAATAATTGTAAAACTTGTATTATATAAGAATATTTGCTATATAACTGCCTAAAAGTATCATATTCTTCTTAATCTCCTAGATCCCCTATATTTGAAACTTATAGAAAATTTGTAGAATATGAATTATATTATAGAATTCGTTTTATATATATACAATATACGAGGCATTCCACGCTAATTCGCGAGGGGTCAAACCTCGACATTTTTATTTCTGATGGGGGCTTGTTTTTTAACTGGTCTTTACGAGTACTATACCCATGTAAGAGCGTTTTTATAATAAATGTAGCGTTATCAAAATGGAGCCTGCGCAAAATGTGGACTGCAAAATTTTCAATAAATTTTTTCGCCTATTAGACGTCTAAGAAAAAAATTCATTAAATATAAAATACACTATTTTGATCATATTTAAAAAAAAAATTACTCCAGACTTTTATAATATTTTTAAACAAGAAAAGTAAAAAAACGCAAAAAAATTTGAATATCTCGAAAACCCCATTTTCTATTTTTTTGAAATTTATAGGGCATATTCTGGGGAGTATTAGAAAAATTTTGAGACCTGTCCGAAGTTGCGCAGAAAATTTGGGAATTTTTTATAAATTTTTTTGTGAGGCAGTTAGTTACCGTGGCTTCGCACGGACTTGCGCGCGGCCTCGAGCGGACTCGAACTTCAACACAGTATGACCAGGGCGTTCCAAAACTCTACTCTGTCAACTTTAAAGAACCTAGGGTAGTGAGGAAGAGGAGAAGAAGGGCCGTGGCACACACAAAAACTTAAGCAGTAAGGAAATCAACAATATGGATTCGCTAGCGCTTACGTTTATGCCTTAAGATCTTGACTGTGATTGGCTGATTCACTAAGGGCCATGACACACAAAAAAACTTAAGCAGTAAAACTTGAACAGTAAGCGAATCAGCCAATCACAGTCAAGACCTTAAGGCATATACATAAGCGCTAGCGAATCCATACTGTTGATTTCCTTACTGCTTAGGTCTTACTACTTAAGTTTTTGTGTGTGCCATGGTCCTTACTGTTCAAGTTTTACTGCTTAAATTATTTTGTGTGCCATAGCCCTAAGCCAGAGTAAGGACCATGGCACACAAAAAAACTCAAGCAGTAAAACGTAGGCAGTAAGTGAATCAGCCAATCACAGTTCAGAACTTAAGACATAACTTAAGCGTTAGCAAATTCAAACTGTTGATTTCCTTACTGCCTACGTTTCACTGCTTAAGTTTTTCTATGTGTCCGGGCCTTAAAAGTTACTCAATTCGAACGATTTGGAACGCGAAAAAGTAATGATCTAAATTGTTAAAACAGAACGAGCTCAACGAGCTGTTTTGTTAAATACTACTGCTTCTAACGAAATATTAATAATTCTGGATTAATTGTAAGAGAAAACAAAAAAAAGTTTTTTGTGTAGAAGGCTATGTACAATAAATATGGCCAAATTATTAATATTTTATTAGAAGCAGTAGTATTTAACAAAACAGCTTGTTTAAGCTCGTTTCGTTTTAACAATTTCGATCATTATCTTTCGCGTTCAAAATCGTTCGAGTTAAGTAACTTACTCTGGCTTATTCTCCCCTTCCTCACTACCCTAGTACTATGTTTACGCGGCGGTGCTCTGCGTTTACGCGGTACATACTTTTCTACCGTCGCTTACTGTTCAAGTTTTACTGCTTAAGTTTTTTTGTGTGCCATGGCCCTTAGCGAATCAGCCAATCACAGTCAAGACCTTAAGGCATAAACGTAAGCACTAGCGAATCCATACTGTTGATTTCCTTACTGCTTAAGTTTTTGTGTGTGCTACGGCCCTTCTTCTCCTCTTCCTCACTACCCTAGGTTCTTTAAAGTTGACAGAGTAGAGTTTTGGAACGCCCTGGTCATACTGAGTTGAAGTTCGAGTCCGCTCGAGGCCGCGCGCAAGTCCGTGCGAAGCCACGGTAACTAACTGCCTCACAAAAAAATTTATAAAGAATTCCCAAATTTTCTGCGCAACTTCGGACAGGTCTCAAAATTTTTCTAATACTCCCCAGAATATGCCCTATAAATTTCAAAAATATAGAAAATGGGGTTTTCGAGATATTCAAATTTTTTTGCGTTTTTTTACTTTTCTTGTTTAAAAATATTATTATAAAAGTCTAGAGTAATTTTTTTTTTAAATATGATCAAAATAGTGTATTTTATGTTTAATAAATTTTTTTCTTAGACGTTGTCTAATAAGTGAAAAAATTTATTGAAAATTTTGCAGTCCACATTTTGCGCAGGCTCCGGAAACGCTACATTTATTATAAAAACGCTCTTACATGGATATAGTACTCGTAAAGACCTGCTAAAAAACAAGCCGCCAAAACAAAAATAAAAATGTCGAGGTTTGACCCCTCACGAATTGGCGTGGAATGCCCCATACATATACATATGTATACAGGCTGTCCCTGAACTCAGTGCCAAAATTGATACAGCGGCTTTAGGACATGAAAACAAGTCGAAAATATTAATAAACATATGTCCGAATCCGAACGGTTTTGGAGTTATAAGGTATAATAAAGTTGCTTTCTTAAGACAATATAAATTGAAATAAATGTTGTGTAATGTTTCTTATTTTGTTTAAAGTTTTACAAAAGATGCTCAAAAATTCTTCCGTCAACGTCGATAAATTTTCTAGCACGAATTAATAAATTGTTTCGAGCATTTTGGAAAATATTTGGAGTTATTTTGGAAAATATTGAAGTCATTTAATGCCTCTCCTACGTTGTGCACATAACATGTTCACACTAAGGTCACAAACATAAAACATTAAGGATGATCCGTGCTGATCTTTTTTTTACAGCACTAAATTTTTTCCTTCGGGAAATAAAAGTGTATCGAAGTCGACGGAAGAATTTTTGAGCATCTTTTGTAAAGCTTTAAACAAAATAAAGAACATTACACAACATTTATTTCAATTTATATTGTCTTAAGAAAGTAACTTTATTACCTTATAACTCCAAAACCGTTCGGATTCGGACATATGTTTATTAACATTTTCGACTTGTTTTCATGTCCTAAAGCCGCTGTATCAATTTTGGCACTGAGTTCAGGGACACCCTGTATGTATATATATATATATATATAGGGTGTATATATATATTTATATACAGGGTGAGTCATTTTAATGTACCACCCTCAAAAACTTTTTTATTTTTCATTGTAGAAAAAAATGCTTCAGATAAAAGTTGTAGATCTCGTCGAGATGTTTCAAAACACTATAATAAAGCTCTCTTCCGTTAAGAATTTCCTGAGATATTTTAAATTTTGTCATGATATTTTTAATCTATTATAAAATATGAAATATCTTGTAAAGTATAGGTAAATTACTCACATATTACTGTCTTAAAATAAAAAAATATGTGGTTTGAAAAACTATTAAATATATTCTTACACTATTAGCTAACATAAAATCCAGTCTTTATTGTTATCAATTATTGCTTAGCATAGCGTTCCTTATATTTTCGACTAAATTTTTAAAATATGATATACAAATAATAACTCGGCCATATTGTTTTTATTTAGAAACGTAGTTGCTTTCAGCATAGACCAAGCTTTCTAGGAACTCATGTTAGAAACGATAATTTATAAATGAATATCACATTGCTTCAATTTCGAACATTTGTCTCAGCTCACGCTTGTCGTTTTTTGATATGTTTCTCACTGATGAGCTTCAACCACATATTACGATTTCATGTTATATCTAATAAGAAACACCAATTAAAGAACACCAAGCCGACATAAAGAAGGATGTCAGCAAACAGTCTGTGGTCAGCAAGCACAGGCTTACATATAACCACGACTTTGACTGGTCTAAACCAAAGATTTTGCATAAGGAGAGACGATTGAAAAAGAGGGGAATCGCAGAAATGTTTTTCATAAAGAAATGCGACAACGCCATTAACTTACAGAAGGACACTGAAAAGCTCAATGCCCTTTACGATCGCGTCATCAAGGAAACATAGGCCTTCCTTCTCGTTTCCCCTCTCTCGCTTATTGTTATTTTCATTTCTACTTTTATTGTTTTTAAACGTGTCTTCTTGTCTTATGCCTGTCCTTGAGACCAGTCGCAGTACCACAGCCGCACGGCTCTGACATGTTTCTTTCTTTGTGTTCCATAACTGACATGTCGATTTTACATTATTATTTTTTAATACGCACTGACGCTCAAATTATGAAAGCATGAATTATTGTATCTGTTCACCTACGCTATTTTTAACATCTTCTGACTCCGAAACGTTTAGTTTTTAGATGGCTTAGTTTGGACATTATGCCAGGATAAATAATAATTTGTTAGCCTTATTCACTTGATAAGGACCGAAAGGGGCGGTCGAAACATCGTGAGAGTATAATAAAGAATTTGCCAGTTGGTCGGCTTTAAACACACAGAGTTTAATTTATATCTAATAATCTTTAAATTCACATAAAATTTTATTTGAAGACACTGACACGAGATTAAATGGTCTTGCGTTATAGACTGTATAATACATTGAAGTATTATAAATATTTAATTATAATTTACATCAACTTAATCCGTCTTACAAGATACAATCGTCGATATTTATTCCTTACGTTTAATGTGGACATGGTGCTCTGGCTGGACTTAAAGGTCTTTAGAACGTGCACCGCGCTCGACAGCGTTGTCAGGTAATAGCCGCCTTCGCCACTCAAAAGGGAAGCATGCAGCAGGCCCCACATGTACTCGGCTTCGATCTCCGCATCCACCACTTTACCGCGTACTAAAACCCAGATTACCAGTGGCAGAAGATCGTCAGCGCCCAGTGTAACATGCCTGCCCGAGTTAGCTTGCTTTACCTGCAAAGTCACAATTAAAAAATATCATACCATCGTATTACATTATTAGTTTATTAATTACTAATTTTATTGTATTATTAATTTATTTAAAAATATAATGAAAACTTTAAAAGAATATCAAAATAAAAGAAACGTATAATTTTTAAATGTATTTTGTAAATCTATTATTTTGTAAAACTATTCAGCAATACTGCGTGTAATAAAAATAACAAAAAGTAATGATAAATACTAAAAAGATATATATATAATAAAGATAAATAGGTACTAAAAAGATAAAAAATATACATATATTGTTATGTTTATGTTTCTATGAACGGTAATACGTTTGAGGAAGATTATAGAAGAACTTACGGAGTTGAAGATGGCCGAGATGGCTGCCAATAGGTGTTCTAGCTTCTCAAGTGGAGAATCGGCTCTCTGCAATCGCTCGATGTATTTGAGAATGCGCTTCAGACTCTCTTCCGAAGGAGGTACGATTTTCGACTGTGCATGCAAAACAATCAGGTGCGATAAATTTCATCTCTTTCCTTAATAAATTTTATGAATTTCATGAAGCTATTTTGATGCTTTCCGGAATTTTCTTTTCTTCTTAATATTTCTCGATTTATTGTATGTATACCTATAGATCCTATATACAATATTAGAGATCTATATATTAGAGAAAATCTGATTACCTTAACACCGAGATCGTGAATGGTCTTGCCCTGGGCGTGCTGGATGTTCTCCGCCAGGGTCTGTAGCGCACCGGTAGCGATATAATGTTCGATAAACAACCGGCATACGTGTTCCCGCAGGGGCCTCACCACCAGACCCATCATCACATCCTCGAGAATGGCGTCGAGATTGAGGAACTCGTTTGGTCGTAATTTCGATCGCTCATTTTCCACCTCATTCTCAAATCCACGCTCGCCGTGCTTTACCAAGTAATTCTTCATACCCGACATAAATTGTCGCATGTTGCGCATCACCACATGCGGCATCGCTTCCTTGCTCTCTCGCGTACACTGAATAAAGTTGTCGATATTCTGGGAAAAGGTTGTAGTCTTGTCTACCGCAAGTTGAAGAGCGTAAGCTCTAATAGCTGCCCCGATTCCATTCAGCTGGTCGCGGTTTTTCGAAAGCGCTTGTACTCGTGGCGGTGCTGTAAATTAAAAGAATTTTTTATAAAGATTAGATTGGAAGAAGAAATGGTCACATAATATTTTATATATTCATAATACTGTAGCAGTACTCTCAAAACAGTACTTTATTTATGTATAATAGTTTATGGTATTAAGATACATGTAATATTTTTTAATGCAATATTTTATTTTCAACGATTTTTAGTAATAATATTTTTCGTGTAATAACTTTCCTCGTAATATTTTACTTATAAAATTTTATAATAATAATTCACAAAAAATTAATACTTTTTTACAAATTATTATAATTTTTTGTAAATTATAACAAACCCTTAAAATATAGGTATTTAACAAAAAAGTTCGCATTTAACCATATTAATAATTGTTGTTAATTATTAATTACATTCAAAAATGTTTACGCTCATCTTCAGAAAACGTTGGATACAGTTTATGATTCTCCGCAAGAGTTTCTTAACGGAGGACTTCAATTCGCGTTTCACTTCCATTTCCAAGAGACTAGCCTCCTCCAGCGAATAATTAATCATCATCCATTCTCCATCCATCTCTTCCATATGAGATGCCATTAAAATCGTACGTGCTATCGATTTGTATGACAGACAAAAGGTCAGTGTATTCTAGATAAAAACTTCTCCCTTTTCAAGTATTCCCACTTTGTGTAACTAAAGAAATATATTTGCTATACCCGTCCAACGAGAGACCATTAGAGGTTCTGCGCATAGACGGGCAAAGTGGAGATAAAGTTCCTAGAGCGTGGCGTACCACGTTCTGGAACGGGCGGAGGCCTGCGCGAAACGGACGAATTCTCGTCCGATCCGCTAATGCGGTCTCTCGTTGGATGGAGTATAGAAAGCAAAAATCAGAAACGTCTCTTTGGAATTTCTCCAGTAATTTTAATTCACCAATATCAGCATCAATTATACAATATCGTGACGTTTAGGCCTTATCTCGTTTTATCAAATTCGAATAAGATATACTCGAAGTAAATATGTACATTAAAAATAAACTAAATAAAAACACTAAATAGAAATAAATGTGAATATACATTTGACTATCACAAGATTCAAGTAATTTTTTTTTTTGTAACAACAAATGTCTGCGGTGCCAAAGATTATGACGGTAATTACGTGTACAATAAATCGTTATCAGTTTTAACGGCTTCTTATCGCATACGCAATGAAACGAACAAATATCGCGCTTTCCTCGATAGGAGATGTAAGTTGTCAGCGTGCGAAAAGGCTCTTTTGTCGAATGATTTCTTCAAGGTGCCGATCCATTTCATTTTATCTTCTACTTTTAAACTTAGAAATGCTCTATCAATACTATTGTTTACAGTTATTTGTCTAATGTAGTTATCTACGTTCTAAATTGCTTTGGTCATCACAAATTATCATATCGCAATTGTCGTCGCGTTTGCCAGCACGTGGACACACCTTCATGTGTTTTATCTTAGACCGTCTTAGAGTATTGTGACTTGGAACAAATTTTTGGACTCTGTTTTTCTCCATTATGAGATTATCTCTCTCTGATATGATCTACTTGAAAGCTCTCAGCTTGTCTCATAAATAAACTTCTTTTATAAATCAATGTTATATTTTATAAATCAATTTTATAAGGAATTTCTTCAGTTTTTTGGTTTCCGAAACTGAAAATTGATCAGTTCAAGTATTTTTCAAATAGTCCACATAAATCTAAGCTTTTCTAATACTTGGATAAATAAAATTCTTTAAAGATAGAAACAGAATAGAAAAGGAACATAAATTATCAAAGAAAATATGAGTTAATCAATCAAATATGAAGTGTTTTCTTTCTTTCTTAATTTAAAGATTAAAATTTGACTATCTTAAATACATATTTCACATAATTTTAAGAACTTTTACATCGCAAAGAAGTTCAAGATTAAACCAAAGATTCTTTAAATTTAATTAATGTTCCCTTTTCCTTCTCAACTTCGGCAGCATTAATATTTCAATGCAGACTTTTTACGAAGTTCTAAACTTTGTATAAAAGCTAAACATAAACAATACCAAGTCCAACAAGGTCATGGAAGCACTAATAGATTTACAATCATCTTCACTCACGAAGGCGCGATTAATTCACATTAGGTTTGTCCTTTGTAGCTGTACTTATCATCTCTCCTCTTTTCCTCTCCAACGTTAAAATATCCATCTCATTTTTAATGAAAAAAGCACGACGTAGCGCAGCTATACAAACGATAACTATTACTTCAAACACTGCGATAAGTTGGTTAACGACTGACTGAGTGTCACTGTCAAAGGTAGCAGGGAGAAACGCAAGAAGCTAATGTCGCTGCTGCGTTTTAGCGACAAGAAGAGTTCCTCCTTTTACAACCAATCAATCAGTCACATCGGTAGATAAGGAGATAAACTCATCGGTATCTCATTATCACCATCTAAATGATCGCAATAATAAAGTTGTTACTTTCTGTCTCTTTAGTTTTCTATTCATTTCGTTTTCCTTCTCTTCAATTTTTCCTCTTTCTTATATTCCAGGATAACAAAAAAATATCCTTATATTTAAATGCATTTCCACGATTCAAAGATGCAATATACATACACCGAATATAATTTAAATAATCCCGAAGAACATAATAAATAATTTTTGGTTAGTGTCATGAAGATCATTAAACTTTATTACATTAATGTGTATTAATAAATTAAATAATTTACATTACTATTAAACATAGTAATTTAATAGAAATTATTACATTTGAAATCTCTTAAATTAGTATAATATTAAATGTAATAACATAAACGAATGTATATTCTGTTATTCATAAATAAATATAATTTCTAAAATAATTCGCGTATATTCCTCTGTCTCATACTATATTATATATATATTAAAAAAATTCTTTTATCCGTAAATAAATATTATAAATTAATGCGTATACGCACGGATATATTCACACATTAAATATATTTTTAAAAATTTTTAATACCCAGTTAATTTAAGAGTTAAGTATAATAAAAAAAAATAAAACTTACACAAAAGAGGATCCAGTCGTTCCTTAAAACTCTTGTTTCGTTTGATTCTTTCCACATCACTTTCTGCGTCTGTATCTAGCATGGTTTCCCACTCTGAAGGATCGTACGCGCGATCTTTCCGCGAGTCCAGGGTATCCTCGCGCTCCACATTCCGCTTTTCTACGTTGTCATACGAGGAGTTTCGGTCGCTGTATAATGACTCACACGTATCTGGCGGCTTCAGCAGTTCCGGGTACCTATAAAAAGATTTGAAGCATCGGAGTCCAATATTCTTGATTACACTCAAAACATTTCTTGTTAGTTTATCAAATTGTAACTATTTAGAAAAGTTCCAATCGGATAATTTTTTTCTTTCATTGTTATATTATTATTCAGATATAAAGAAGTTAAAATCACGATAAGTGCTTTCTAAGATTTGAACAAGAAATGATTTGTAATTGGTTATATAATAGAAAAAAGTTAGTTTTAATAAAAAAAATATTTTTCGAAAATGTAGTCTTTATACAAAGTTGTCATAAAATTATTTGCAATTTTGTTCACGTTAAAAAACTTACCGTTGTAAGATAATATTTTGAACAGTCAAAGTATTCCCAACAATATTTCTATTGCATTCCTCGTCACTGGGAAATTTCCTTGCGACATTGTCGCCATCATAATCGGCATCACAGTCATAGTCCGGTTCGCAATCTGGCTCTTCAGCTTCATTGCCTATCCGAAATAATGAAAAATTGTTATAATGTATTCAATATTTCAGTTTTTTAATACTAAGAATAACATCTTAATAAAATTTTTAACAGATATTTGGTGTTCTAAAAATTTTTCTTAATCTCCAAGCTTGGCCATTAATAAATAGATCTCTTTATATAAGTATAATATACAATATATATTTTTCATAAAATAAAAATGCTATTACAGTCATTTTTAAAATTTAAAGAATAAACAAAATATATAATTGTTTAAAAATATTTATAAAATTTAGTATTTTACTTCTTTGATCGCTGGTATTTAATGTAATTTATAACATATTTAAAAAAATAATTCTTTTAGTAATCTATATTCGCTACAATATGTATAGAACGTACCGATAAATTCCCAACTAGAGTCTACCGCCCAAGAAGTGTCGTTAAACACTTTGGTCTTGATCTTTGGTGGTTGAACGGGTTTTGCCCGGGGAATCTTCTTTGTCTCCTTAGCTTGAACCAATCTTTTCGCTAGGTTGTCGACTGACGATGAGATTAATGGCGTTTTTTCCTCCGTATCTTTAGAGGGCTCTTCCCAGCAATCAATAGGATGCAATTGATTAGCATTATTCCCTGTCGGAGTTTGTAACCAACTTGGTTCGCTGTGTCGGTACTTGTTTAGCGCCGGATTATTCTTGGTTGGTCGTCTTCTCGGAATTATAATGGCATTTTGAACAATGGCATCAGCTGGTTCCGCGTAGAAGGGACTGCTCTGTTTAGACTCGGGGGTCCGGGGACTATTGTTCTCCGATTTCGCTAAAACAAGACCCAATTTGTTTCTCGGGGGCGTCACCGTGCTGGGGCTGTTCAATGAGTTGGCACTGCCTGTGAAAAGGATTTCTAATCTCAAAATTTCTCTAAAAAATCGTTAAAGACTCTCTTTTAATTTTAATTTAAAAAGTTAAATAATCGAAAAAAAGAAAGTAGAAATTACTTTAAATTAGAAACTAATGGCCAAAAAAGAAACATTATTAACTTGAAATTCAATATAATTCTTCCGTTACTTTTACAATATCCGTTATTCTTTTCGTTAATATAGTTCAAGAATAATAAAAAATACAAATAAATAGATCTCGTTAATTGTTTTAATAATCTTTAATTATAAAATAATCTCTAATTAATAAAATAGTAAATATGCATAAAAGGTCTAACCTCATCGATGACCTTGACCTTGACATAAGTCGTCAAGGTCTCTCTCCCAAGTGACCTTCAGAAGGTTTTAGCTGGCGATCATTGTTTATTAAAAAGATTATAAACAAAAAAAGTTTTGTGGGGAAAATTATTTAAAACAGTGAATTGTTGGTATATTGAAAGGAAAGTTATTTAAAGCAGAGAATAGTTGGTATATTGAAAAGTATATACACAATTTTATGTATTAGAAAGCGTGAATACAAGTATTCTCTGCTTTAATCATGGCAAAAGCATGTTAAAGCTTTGTTAAAGCAGATGATAGTTGGTTATTGACAAAACCTATAGGTTAGTGACGCGCTTTACAAGTATATGATTTGTAAGTTGAAGCACATACTCTCTATTCTCTGCTTTAAATAACTTTTCTTTCCTAATACCAATAATTCGCTACTTTAACTAACTTTCCTTCGTTCATACATGTACTATTTCCACATAAATATCAGTCATTTATGTCTATTAGTACTAAAAATAACTGCTACATTTTCAATTTTTTTTGTTAACTTTTTAACAAACAATGACCGCTGGCTAAAACCTTCTGAAGGTCACTCAGGAGGGTAACCTTAACAACATATGTCAAAGTCAAGGTCATCGGTGAGGTTGGACCTTTTTATGCATATTTACCAATAAAATTTATAATAAATATTTAAATTTTATTAATCTAATTAATAAAATTTGTATTTTTGTGTGTGTGATTATGAACTCTTTTTCTTAACTTTAATATTAAGCTACTGTTTCATACAATAATTTTTTATATAACAATCTAATAAGACCCTTACAAACTCTAGATAGCAGATCGGGCCTCTTCCCTATACCAGTCTCCTCCGGCGAGCTCTGGTCAGGACTTTTCATCTCCGAAACAGGCTTAAAACTACTAAATTCCGGACTCATCATTTCTTTGTATCGCATTTTGTCGTTTTTTAGAATAAATCTTTCATTCTTCAGAACCATCTGTTCTCCCGCTGGCACTTTTTCATTGATAAGACTCTTTTCGGATTCTCTGGGACTCATCAGTCGGTCATTAGAATTTCTCACACAATCCTGCGGAGTGCAGGCGACCCTGTTATCCTTCAACCTGTCGTTCCAGGTCGACTGTGTCGATTGGTCAGTCGTATTCCAAATGTCTTCGTAATCGGAAATTTTATCGGCCGGCGAGCTGCGATAATACGATTCCAAGATGTCCGATTCCTGATAGTGTTGGGAGTTTTTCCTTGAGTTTTTCTCGCGATCGCGCCGCCTTTTTGATTTACTGGTACTAGAAGGGGTATTTGGAGAAAGCACGTTGGGTGTCTTTGGGATCAGCTTTGAGGTGGGGGATACAATCGGAGTAGTGGGCGAAAGAGGTGATTTAATAGAAAAGTTGGAATTAAGAGATTTATTAGATTGAGGACTCAGCAGTGACGTGTTGGGATCCGACGGTGTATTTTGCTGTTGGCAAACAAAGAGAAAAAATAGGGTTGTAATTATTTCAATTACAGTAAAGAGAAATGACTTGTATAATTCTTTAGTTATTAATGAAATTACTTTACATAACAATAACAATAATCAACATAAAACATGATGCAATATAATAAATAGATATAAAGTAAATGTATCTGTGAATAATTAGATATAAGAAAATTAATTATAGATATTAAAAACTCAAAATTTATTACAAAATATATAAGATAGAAAAATAATATAAATAAACATAAAAAATATTAGTGTATTATAAGAAAATTTATTATATGTATTATAATTAATTACGTAATTATATATGTAAATTTAAAATTTGTTAAAAACAATTTTTGTAATCATAAAATTTTGAAAAACAATACTTTTTTAAATTTTACCTGTGAAGTGTTCACGTTGCCCTGGTTCACATTGAACGTCACCGTCGTAGTCACAGTAAAATTATTCTGATTCTGACTGATGCCGGGCTTGGCCCATCTTGGCGGCGGCGGTGGCGGCGTTTTCACATTTTGCCTAGCTCCTTGATTCTCAGCGATAATATTTCTATTATCCGGCAATTCTGGAGATGTGGTGCACGATAGGTTGTTCTGATGGAAATTCGAAACGGACACGAACTTTCCTGTACTCTTGGTAAACTCGACTGTCGTGAGTTTTGGCGTATCCAGACTGTTCTTCAGAGTTTCGAAACTTCTCATATCGTGAACAGGACTTAAAACGTTTTTTTCCACGTTGTGGACCACCGGCGAAGGACATCGCACGCTTTGCACGAGATTTGGCGAGATCAGTTTGTGAGAGAGTTTGTCACCCGGTGACAAGATCCGGTCCCTTTTGGTATCGTTCAGAGGTTCGTTGAAAGTTGTCAGATTGAGAGTATTCGGCGGAGTTGGACGTGGCTGACGCGGCAACGACGACGCAAAAGTTGAGGTGTTCGCGTTAACGGTATTTGTCGGAGAGGGAGTGTCTGCACACAAAAACAAATTTAAATAATGGCTAACTTTTTGGACTATTTTGAAATTAGTTTTTGAAGGAATTTGTCTTGACTCTAATTTTCAAAAAAACTATGATAACTCCAAATATAAATGGAAAACAATGCTAAATTTACAATTAAAAAAAAAATAGAATAATCTACTTAAAAGAAATTGTAGTTAAAAATCTTGTTAGGAAAGAACTGACAATAAGTCATACAATTTTGATTTAAAAAAAATAAATATTATAGTAAAATCCACTAATGTAACTAATATAACGAACAAACGAGAAAATGTGTTAAAAAAATTTAATATGACTCACGTGTATTGTACGACGATATTGGGGCCAGATTAAGCACTATGCTTTCCGTGATTGGCGTATCCATATTATTATTGTTAATGTGGTGGTTATTGTTACCTGCAAAAAAAGATTATACTACAAATATGCCAGTTTATCATTTTTGCGTATAACTATGTTATTTGGCTTTATATAAATATAAGTCTAACACAAAAATTAATAAATAAAAATAACAAGCATTTAATTTACGATAAGTCTTTCAATTATTAAAAAATCACAATTTATCAGAAAATTATTTTAAATTAATTTGTAAAATCTTTTGTCTTATTAAATTTATTTACTTATATGTATATCTAATTTATTTTTAAATTACTTACGCAAAGAAATGATTAAAAAACACTCACCCCCATGGAAACTACTTAGACTAGAGGTATTGCTGCTACTGCTTTCCGGTGGTTTTGGATTCGCCATTGGATATCGCCAAAATTCTTGGCCCAGCAACGCCAGTGACGACAATTGCTGCCTATTTTTTGCTTCTCGCATCGCTCTCGGTAAAATCAATTGCACTGGCAGTTCATCACTGCTTACCAAATAAAAATAGATACAAATCAACTCAAATTACGATTTTAGTTAATAATTCTATACTAACATTACATATATATGTAACATTAGAATAATTGATAAATTAATTAAATAATTAATTGATAACATCTTTTTGTGTGTATATGTATACATACATATATATGTATATACACACACATACTTCCATATGTAAAATAAAAAATATATGCTATTATAAAAAAAAGTATAATATAAGAAAGATAATATAAGATAAAAAATTAGATAAAAATAAAGTAAGCGCAGATAAGAAATAATATTAAAAAGATTATATAATACTAAAAATAATAAAGACAAAATTTGTTCTATATCATGTTTTGCTCTTTATAATTATTTGAGCATACAATATAGCTATAGAAAGATTAATAAGAAACAACGAAGAGTAAAAAAACAAAATGTTACGGGGTTGATAATCAAAATCACGATTTGTGACAGGTGAATTTGTACAGATTAGAATATAAGGATGAAGAAAATGATAGCATGTCATTTCTGGGACGGAAATCCATATATAAATAAAGAGAAAAGAAGGCACTTACCAGCACTGTGAGTAGTGAGCAATCAGCGAGGGGATATTGTCGAACCTGTTCTCGCTCGTTTCCAAGCTCAACTTGCCCTTGTTGGCTTGGATCAGGTAATGCTCGATGTAGGGTCCTTTCCCGACAGGTAATCTCACTGAGAGAGCCATTGTGTCACTCTGACTCGATTGTCGTACTACGAAATTCTGAAACAAAATAATTATAATAAATATAATGACTTATGTTTAATAATTGTAATATGTATAGGTATAACACTTAAGAAGTAAAAGATAACAATATGTATAAATATAAGAGAAAGATTATTTAATCATTTTTTATATTACTAAACAATTAATTTGTCATTAATCATTAAGATTATTTTTTCCAATGAGCAACTAGATTTTTCTTGACTTTCCATTTTAAAGATCTAAAAGTTTTTTATTTTGAAATAATTCTTCGAAAAAAGGACTCGAGGGGGAAATGACAATTTAGATTCCGAAAAGGATTCCACGTATAAATTTTTATAATTAAAAAAATTGAGATAAAAGAAGAATAAGCTAGAAAGAGTCTGGCCATAAGCGATTTTGTCAAAATCCTGCGAGAGAGAAGGATATGCATTATCTCTATAATATCGCTCTAATATCGCTATTATTCGCTATCTACCTATTGCTGCAACTTATAACACTTTTACAGCTGCCAAATGTGCTTGAGCGTATCAGATGAGGCTAGGTTAAAGAGAAAATGTATATCCGTCTCTCTCGCAGGATATTTTGACAAAATCGCTTATCGCTTATACAGGCCAGACTCTTATTAGAGGATCTCTAACTAGAAAAATATCCTAGCAAGCACAATCCGAATGCAATTCAAATAGCTATAAATCGAGAAGCTAGATGAAAAATATTCCTGCAGTATTATATGTATATATATCAGCTTTTCATTATTTTTCAATTTTAAGAAACAAGAAATCAAAAAAGTTTCTTAATTAAATAAAATTTAATTTTAATTAAAATAAGAATTAATGGAAATAAACGAATGGAAAAGCAAAGAAAAAAAATCAAGATTTTTATAGTAATAATTCAAGATTTAATGGAAAAAGCGTTTGCATTGCAATCATTGTTACATGTTTTGATGCAGAAAAATGAAAGGAGTTCTATCTCATCTATGGAAAGTAATTGCGAGGCGCATTGTTTTTCGACAGTGCAATTCGTTCGAAGCAACGATGAGGCCGCGAAAGGGCCCCGAAGGAATGGGAATGACGGAGGACGATTAACAAAGGTGCAAAACAATAACCCGTCGGAAGAAACAATGGCGAAAGAGCGGTGCCCGTCGCTCGTTCGCAGTCATTTCCGCGCTGATTACAGTGTAGAGCTTTGCGCGCTATTACACAACGTTAAAAAAAGTGAAAAAAAAAGGAAATTGACGTGGAAGAAGACGGCAAACATTTTACCGCTATGTCTTAATCGATTCTTTCGTTAATCCCACTGAAAAATATATTTTGCAATATTCGTAATTATTGCATTTATTTATCGCTTAACGCTTATAAATCGCTGGATAAAAAGCAGCTAAAAATTTATTTAATTAATTAGTAAGAAATCTTTCATTATCTTAATAATAAATTTTTAGACATATAGGTATATCCTTTTATTACTCTTTCTTATAATTTAACTTTTAATACCTATCCTTCGTTATATAATTAGGTATACAACATTCAATGATAATTTACTAAATTAAAGTGTCTAGAATTTATTACTTTTACCAATTTTAGCAGAGAATTAATATTAAAATTAGGAGTTAGTGTATAGTGGCTGATTTGCTATTGCGCTAAATATAGTACTCCTATTTTCAGAAAATGTGAAGCTAGAGAAATATATATACCCATCTATAGAAAGAATAAAAAAATACATATTGTATATAACAAAGTTTTTAATTAACTACAATGTCTGAAATATTACAAATAGATGTCAATATTATTGAATGATTACATACACCGATACGCATTATCAAAATCGCACCACACAAATGATCAAAAATAAAAAGTTAACAATATCAGTCTAAGCCTAAGCTATTTTTTGAATTAAATACTCTTGAATTATCAAAATCCCAAATTTATTGCAAAATAAATTAGAGAAAGGAACATTTGGAAACCTTTCATTGTTCATACGGCTATACAAGATATAAATTATACTAACAATAAGAATAATAATTTACTTTGTCAATTTTTGTATTAAAAAGGAATATTAATTACTCTAAAAATATACTAGTGCAGAATTTATTGCACGCTTAATAAAAAAAGTTATAGATTGCAGTTTCGTGAATTTACGTGGAAGAATGCTTTTATATATGCGATGTCCGTACATGACGAGTTTTGCGCTTCATCAAACCTCGCTATGTGGATTTACGTAAGACACCGGATATATGTAAAGGATTTTCTTAACATAACTTTGCGTCGATTGCATGCCGTCAGGCATTGACACGGTTTTCCGTGTGTCTGAGAACACCATTATTCTTCGAGCCGCCCGGGCCCGTCCGGCGTGTCAGATACGAGCCGACATACTCACGCTCATTGTTCCGAGGCATGTTGCAGTAGATGTATACATAGATAGAGGAAAAAAACGGTACTGAGAAAAAATGACCTTCCATTCAGAAAATAATATTCGGCACAAGGAGAATAAAAACGAGAGAATAAGGGAGATAAGGTAGGATAGTAAAATTTAATTTCTTCCCAGAAAAATTGGATACTTATATTGGAAATACTGGGTTACAAAATTTTCAATTTTGTAATTATTGTTTTATATTCATATACAAAATTTTTTTATAATTAAATATCCATCCAAATATACATACTTATAATAAATTAACAATATTATTCTTTTACAAAAGTATACTTTAACTTCTGCGAGATGTTTGTAAATTCAATACTACGTAATAATCAATATAATAATTGTGAATTAATATTAGTATAGTTTCATTAATAATTTTAAACCGTCTTCTTGCTAGAAGAGAAGAGCTTATTCTGCATTGCATGCATAAGAATATGGAATTAGGCAATCACTAGACTAGCTATCAATCACTAAACTAGCTATATCAATCACTAGAATAATTAATAGACTTATTATTAATATTGAAACACTCTGTGTAATATTAGATACGTAATAATTTAGTAAATCATAAGTAGGTTAATACAATTTAACTTTTTAATATTTTTGTAATGTATCCTGAATATATTATAAACATAATTTAATATATTCTTTTGACGAGATTACATAATATTCTTATTTATGTATTCAAGACAAATATCCTCACTATAAAAGGCCGACTAAGGAATTCTCTCGCGTTATGAAAGAACATGAGAAAAATAAACTAGTAACTTCATGCTAATGATGTCCAATTTTCTTATCAATTTCCACTTTTCATGCTATAGATATCTTGATGCATATAATATAATTAAAAAATGCATATAATATTCGCTAAAAATAAATTGCAATTTTCCAAAAAACGATATCTACTTCAAATTATCCATCTATCTCAAATATGCAGTATAATACCTATACGTTCAAATTTCTTATTTTAATTTATATTCAAATATCCCTTCTACTTCCGTATTTTTTTAGTACTTTTAACTTCTATATTCTTAGTACTATCTCTTGCTGTTTTTCCACTACTTCAAGACAAAAATAAGAATTAACAATAGAATATGTAGAATGAAATAAATATCACCGTACGCATGTTCAAAAAGATATTTTTATTGTTGGGTATATGTATATCATCGGAATAAATTGAGAATAAAGAAAAATGCTAAGAATAAGAATTTATTTAATTCCGATATGTTAAGAATAGAGAAATTCTATGATGTAATTACACTTACCCCTTCCTCTTTGCCCTGCAACAAGTGAAAGGCCCCGGCTCTCTGAATGCCCGGTAAGAACCAGATCGGGTGAGAGCGTATAAGCCTTTCGATTAGGGTAATATCGCAAGCCACTTCGCTACCAGAATCTTCCGTAGATCTTGAAGATCCTCTCGAAGTGGCCGATTCTTCTGATGAAAGCGATTCCTCGCTCTAATAAAAAAAGTCACCATATTAATATAACATAAGTAAATACTATATTACGAATTAATTTTAATTGTTGTTGAGATTAATTTACATATTATATTTAATTTTATACATTTAATAATTAACAAGTAATAAATTTATTTATCACCTATTAATTATTAGATATATGAATTTAAATATGTGAAATAATTTAAGTAACAATTTAAATTATTTTTATCTAAATCAAATCCTTTATTACGAATAAAGATACCTTTTACTGCATAATATTTACTGCGAAATTTTTATCTAAGTTAAGCTCTTTCATCAATACTAATTAATAATCAAAAATTAAATTTAGTAATTAATAAATATCAAATTTATTCCGTAGATTAAAGCGCAATTGCAACATAAACTGAAATAATGTGCTTTCTGAGATATACGTCAAACAAGTTGCAAATATTAATTTATATTATAGAAATCTGCTTATTAAATGATCGCAGGAATTAATTCGCTATATCTGCATGCACGATTGTAGTAATTGTTTCAACGTTTAATCGCGCATTTTCAGCGATTTGTTTTATTACCGACGCGGAAATCTTCGTCTCTTTCGAGTCTCGAGGCGTAAATCCCGCCGGCTTTGTCACACAATGCGCCCCTAATTCCACACATTATATTCATTGTCAGTGTGCAGTTATCTCTGTTCGCAGCCAACGTGCCCGGTCGTAATTTATTTTTCGTTCTCGTTCCCTTCCTCTCCCAATACTTTTACATGAGATATGGAATCATGCCATAGAAAACGGTAATCGCGATCGTTTTTTAATCTTTCCTATAAAAGCAAACTGCATTGTGATGAAGATTAAGTATTCGAAGTATTGAAAACTCTATCAATTTTCCCTTCTTTTACTTTCGATGATTTGATCGATGTTGATCGAACAATTCGTTTTCTATGTTCTCTCAAAACTTGACGTAACTCTTTTTATCATATCCCCCCGTATCAACGGAGATAAAAGGGAAAATCGATGATGGTCAAAGCGAAACGAATAGCAGGAAAGGAAATGTGAGCGGGAGGGTGGGCAAGGGCACCAGTGAAGGGGTTCGAGTGTAATTTAATTTGAAATGCAGACTGACACACGGTTTCGAGCTAACGGGATTAAATGCAGACGTGCGTCGCGTGTTGAATACTCTCTCTTCGAGAAAGAGAAGGGCGAGGGGGAGGGAGGAGCGAAAGAGCTAATTGCAAATCCCTTTAATTGCTCGTCAGAAAAAGTCGCCCGCGATGAGACGCTGTTTCTGACGATTCGTCTGAATCTAAAATACGGTACAACTATGAAGTTGCGGAACAAATCGCCGTATCATATTATACCTACTATAAAAGAAAAGAGTAAAGAGAACCACATTGTTTTTAATATGTATTTAATTTAGAAATTACATCAACTGACCAAAAACCCATAGTCGAAATTAATAATGGCTTGACGATTGATCCGAAAATGTGCTGTGTGAATCCGACAAACCAAGTTGGCTCACAGTTTTTCAATGTTCATATCGGAAAGACGTTATATATTGCCAGTCACGGTCGATTTAAATTACTTTAATTCTTCTTATGTGTGTGTGAAAGCATAACAGAGTATATTTATCTGTTTACTTTTATTTATTTATACAACAATCAATTTTTTTTAGAAGAATAGTTACAGGGCAATAGTTTTACAGTAAAATTAGAGGAAAGTCCCCTAATATGAGATAAGCTCCTAATATGCGATAGCGAGGTTTCTGCTAAACTAATAGGCCCAATCTGTTGGTTCCACCATGAACTTATTGCCCTTGAGGTAAAACCTATTTAGTGGAAAATTCATTATTTGATCGTGCGTGTAGTCGTTGCGGAGAAAGAAATTGTGAAATTGGATGTTGTCAAGTGCTATGGATATGAGTCTTTAAACCTTGTTTATTATATAATTAATAAATATTTGGCAATGAATTCTGCATGCAGCGATAGAGTAAGGTCGTATTAATAGGAAAATACGGGATATGTTGAGTTGCTCAATTGTAGAGATTAGATTTGGTGATCGCAAAACCACAAGGCGTGGGGCTCGTAACATGAGATACTCAGGGTACTCCTGGGTTGCTGGAGTATGAAAGTTATTGTACAGTAATAAAATTCGAGAAAATACTATATTAACGTTAAGGGAAGGTTTATACAAAATTATAAGTGTGTGCTAACCTTGATTTGAGCGGGAAGGGTAAAGGGGGAAGATTAGGTACAATACTGGATATAAGTAGGTTCACGATTGTTGCAAATATGCTTCTCCATTACATTTGTCTTTCAGAAACTTTAAATAAAGTTTTCTAATTGCAATATGATGTATTTTGCACTTTATTAGCGATTTCCTGGGGTTTCTCATATTAGATTAAGAGCACACTTTTTTGATTTTGCCAAAAACTCATTTTTTACATTTTTCTAATTTTCAGAAAAATCAATATTTAAATTAAATTTTACATTTCAGCATCTTAAAGCTTATGAAATTCCCTTCAAAATGACCTACTATATTTTTTAATTCTGCCCATATACTTCCGGCAATCACACAAAATAGATGTGGTATCTCATAATCGGGAACTTTCCTCTAACAATTAAAAGTAAAGATTTTATTATACCTAAGCTAAGCTTCTCTCAATGTTAATACAGAAGCTGATATATCAAGCGACGCGATAGCATCGTGAATACATAAGAAGGACGATTGATCACATGACTATAATGTCACTGCACAAAAACATCTCGCTACCAAGCTTACCTATTCGAATTAATTATTATGTCGAACGAGCTTTCTCGCTCTCACATAAAAGGTACTTGATGCGTTATGCGCATGCGTTGGCATATAGCTCTCTTGCTCTCACAGCTGCGCTTGCGCAAAACAATCAAAGTACCTTTGCTCACTTATGCTCTCTGTCTAAAGCCCCTTGCACAATGCTAGGCAACAGGCAATAGGAACAGGGAACAGAAATCAGAAACCTTGGGTGCTTTCCAATTGCAATATCCCTAGACACTTTCGTGCACACGGCGACATAAGTTGTGTTCCAATTGCCGTAATTGTCGACACAACGCTACACATCCGTACTCGCCCGAGAGCTACTAGTCGGCTGTGTAAGCTTGTGTTCTCTAGTGACAATGAAATAGTTACTAGCCACGGCGGCTATAAATGAGTGACCGCGCATTTCTTTTTCTTTCTTTTATTCAAAAAGGCGAAAAAACTATAAATCAATAAAAATATCAAGAGTATTATTGAAGTAATAAGTAATTCGAATTATCTTGTATCATAATAATGAATAACCCTATCCAAAACCGTACACAGCGTACACATTAGTACACACTTTGTTCCAATTGAGTCGTGCACATCGCTATACTTTGTGCCTTCCTGTGTATGTTTGTGTTAGGATGTGTTAAGGGGTCGTCTCACTGTGAACGCTCGAAAAATTCGCTATTTTTATAAATTTTTTTTTGGCAATACCAATGCAGATAATTGAATGAATGTTTTTAGTACTTATTAGGCATGCTTTAAACAACAAAACATATTTTTTGTAGAATTTTTAGTCAAGTTTATTTAATGGAAAATACAACAATGCGAACAAGTAAAAAAAAAAAAGGTTGGTCCACGGCGGACATTGTAACTCCTTTTATAATCATCTGAAACAAAAAAACCAAAAAGATTCTTGATTAGTATGAGTGTCGCTATAGCATGAACCTCCAGAAATAATTTATGTTTGAAAATGAAAAAATGGTGGAGGTTTAAAGAAAAAACTTGAATAATTTTATTCAAAATGGTGGAGGTTTAAAGAAAAAACTTGAATAATTTTATTCAAGTTTTTTCTTTAAACCTCCACCATTTTTTCATTTTCAAACATAAATTATTTCTGGAGGTTCATGCTATAGCGACACTCATACTAATCAAGAATCTTTTTGGTTTTTTTGTTTCAGATGATTATAAAAGGAGTTACAATGTCCGCCGTGGACCAACCTTTTTTTTTTTACTTGTTCGCATTGTTGTATTTTCCATTAAATAAACTTGACTAAAAATTCTACAAAAAATATGTTTTGTTGTTTAAAGCATGCCTAATAAGTACTAAAAACATTCATTCAATTATCTGCATTGGTATTGCCAAAAAAAAATTTATAAAAATAGCGAATTTTTCGAGAGTTCACAGTGAGACGACCCCTTAAACAATTGGAAAGCACCCCTTGTATTTATGCAGAATAGACGATGACACAGGCAATAGACACAGAATTTCCGTCACGTTGGAAATTCTGTGCTTATTGCCTGTTGCCAACCAATCATATCATTCGAATTTTTTAGGTTTGTATTGACGAATTTGAGGTTATTTCCTGTTCCTATTGCCTGTTGCCTAGCATTGTGCAAGGGCCTTAACCTGTGGTCTAACCTATCTCTCTTTCTTTGCGGCCGATCCACTAATAGGCAAGATACGATATGCTAGCCATATAGAAGTATTACATATATGTGTAATACGGAAGCGTGATGAAAATTTTGCTGACACTGCGGGAGGTCTTACTTTGACCTATTCGTTGATTTCATTTGCAATCACTTATAAGATACTTGTGTACCAAAGATGGTCTGCCTTATATTCGCGGCCGGCAGAGACGAGGCAGACCTTTGGATTCGGTTACAGGGAGATATAAGCGTTAACACAAACATTGGAAATCTGGGCACCGGTCAAATTTCTCCAAACTTTGGGGTTTTTTAGCTGATGACCCCTCGATCAAAAGTCCTTATGGGCCCGAACCTCCAGGAAGTCATGGAAAAGAGTTATGGGGTATGGAAGTCAACGGAATATAAGTAGTCGAGTATACACGTTTTTACCCTTGAAATACGTCGAATTCGAGGGGATCTATTATGATAACTAATGGGACAAAACTTCTTGAACTTGGAGAGGACTATCTGATAGTCTGACCCAATCTTGGCTATAAAGTCTAACTAGGGTCCGGTAGGGCCCAGTAAGGGCCGAGCCAGGTTTTTATGATGGAAACCTGGATTTATCGCAGAATTAGATTCTGTCACTAGGAATATATTCAGATATGACACTAACATTTCATAACCGACCCGACCAATTAAAGCAAGATCCGGTGTGGACCCGACCAATTTAACGCAAGATCCGGTGTGGACCCGACCGGTTAAAGTAAGATCCGGTGTGGACCCGACCAGTTAAGGCAAGATCCGGTGTGGACCCGACCAATTAAGGCAAGATCCTGTGTGGACCCGACCGGTTAAGGTAAGATCCGGTGTAGACCTGACCGGTTAAGGCAAGATCCGGTGTGGACCCGTCCGGTTAAGATAAGATCCGGCGTGGACCCGACCAATTAAGGCAAGATCCGGTGTGGACCCGACCAGTTAAGACAAGATCCGGTGTGGACCCGACCAGTTAAGACAAGATCCGGTGTGGACCCGACCAATTAAGGCAAGATCCGGTGTGGACCCGACCAGTTAAGGCAAGATCCGGTGTGGACCCGACCAATTAAGGCAAGATCCGGTGTGGACCCCACCAATTAAGGCAAGATCCGGTGTGGACCCGACCAGTTAAGGCAAGATCCGGTGTGGACCCGACCAATTAAAGCAAGATCCTGTGTGGAACCGACCGGTTAAGGTAAGATCCGGTGTAGACCTGACCGTTTAAGGCAAGATCCGGTGTGGACCCGTCCGGTTAAGATAAGATCCGGCGTGGACCCGACCAGTTAACTTGTCTTAACTGGTCGGGTCCACACCGGATCTTGCCTTAATTGGTCGGGTCCACACCGGATCTTGCCTTAACTGGTCGGGTCCACACCGGATCTTGCCTTAATTGGTGGGGTCCACACCGGATCTTGTCTTAACTGGTCGGGTCCACACCGGATCTTGCCTTAACTGGTCGGGTCCACACCAGATCTTGCCTTATTTGGTCGGGTCCACACCGGATCTTGTCTTAACTGGTCGGGTCCACACCGGATCTTGCGTTAAATTGGTCGGGTCCACACCGGATCTTGCTTTAATTGGTCGGGTCGGTTATGAAATGTTAGTGTCATATCTGAATATATTCCTAGTGACAGAATCTAATTCTGCGATAAATCCAGGTTTCCATCAAAAAAACCTGACTCGGCCCTTACTGGGCCCTACCGGACCCTAGTTAGACTTTATAGCCAAGATTGGGTCAGACTATCAGATAGTCCTCTCCAAGTTCAAGAAGTTTTGTCCCATTAGTTATCATAATAGATCCCCTCGAATTCGACGTATTTCAAGGGTAAAAACGTGTATACTCGACTACTTATATTCCGTCGACTTCCATACCCCATAACTCTTTTCCATGACTTCCTGGAGGTTCGGGCCCATAAAGACTTTTGATCGAGGGGTTATAAGCTAAAAAACCCCAAAGTTTGGAGAAATTTGACCGGTGCCCAGATTTCCAATGTTTGTGTGCGTGGTCCTTTGGCGTAAAGATCATTCATGTACTCGATGACGTAAGTAACGCTCTGAAAAAACTCCCTTCTGGATGGTCTGCCGGGGGTTAGCGGCGGGGTGGGGTGTGGTACACTATGGGTTTTAAATATTTCTAATCAATTGTAATTCGGTGATGATTATTTTATTCATGTGTCTAATGATGTAATTGACGACTTGAAAATCAAACCGGAAGTGACGTTTTTTGATAATATCGCGGCCATCAAAATTAAGGCAGACCGGCAGTTTTATGTATCTATATCATTATACTTTCGATATACATATATTTTGTTCTTGTACTCGATGACGTAGGGTTTCGTACGGTCGCCGCTTGGACTAAGTGTATAACTCAACTAATCAACCAAATCTTAAAGAATTATATATGTATAAAATAGGGGTACAAAAGACTGAAGAAATTAATAGAATTAGAAAGTCTCAAGCACTTGGGAAAACAAGGGTGCCGAAATAATAACAAAAAGCAATAATATACATATTATAATATTTTGTTTTTCCATAGGCCCTGCCTATATTTTCAATTTTTAAAATTTACCTAATAAAATGTAAAGAAACAAATTTGTCTATTATATGAAAGGTCCTCTTAAATTTTATTTAAAGTAAATAAACCAACATCCACCAAAGTCAAAATCTATCTAAAAGAACATCTATATATCTGAATTATGCGACAAACGCAGTAAAGCTTATCACAATAAAAAAAAGTGTACAAGTAGAAACTTGCACATTGCTTCTTCATAGTTTTTAAGTATGCAAATTAGAAACTTGCACATTACTTCCTCACAATTTTTAAGTATGCAAATTATAAATTTGTACATTGCTTAATCAACATTTTATTTCACTCATAAAGCTTCCTCTGTGAGAAAGCCAAATTAATAAATATCTACTAATAATTATATGTATAAAAGGAAAAACAAGCTTCCTCATAGAGAAAGCTTTATGAGCGAAATAAAATGTTGATTAAGCAATGTGCAAATTTATAATTTGCATACTTAAAAATTGTGAGGAAGTAATGTGCAAGTTTTTACTTTGCATATTTAAAAACTATGAGGAAGCAATGTGCAAGTTTTTTATGTCATAAATAAGTATTTATATGCATGTATAATATAAAATATAATTAGAATATTGATGTTTACATGAAAAAGCGTAACAAAAATAGTAACAAAATAATAATATTAATATGCAGTATAAGTTTATTTAATGTACAGTACCTACCATGTAAAAGTTTGCGTATTTTTGATTTTTTTACTTAACTTGGTTTTACTCCATCTGACATATCTTTGAGAAAAATAATCGCAGAGCGATGTTTAAAAAAGCATTTTAAAGCTTAAACTCTCAGCTTTTGAATGCTTCAAGGCTCGTTTGGATGATGCTAATACCGGCGACAGAATACAGGTTTTAGAACAAAGACCTTGAAATGCACTACTCACTTTAAATCGTCATAACTTAGTGAAAAAAAAATGGTAGCGCAATGATTAAAAACGCATTTTAAAGAGAAAATTTTATTGTTTATGATACAATCAATAAAATTTGGAGAATAAATTTCGTCCTCCCTGTGCACGTCATCAAATTTGAAGTTTATTTTTCAATTTTGCAAGGTCCATTTTAAATTACCGCCGTTTGTAGTAAAAACTTCGCAGAGAAACGAGCCTTGAAGCATTCAAAAGCTGAGAATTTAAGCTTTAAAAGCGTTTCTCTGCGAAGATTTTACTACAAACGGCGCTAATTTAAAATGGACCTTGCAAAATTGAAAAATAAACTTCAACTTTGATGGCGTGCACAGGGAGAACGAAATTTATTCTCCTTTTACTGATTTTATCATAAATATAACATTTCCTCTTAAAAATGCTTTTTTAATCATTACGCTACCATTTTTTTTCACTGAGTTATGACAATTTGAAGTGAGCAGTGCATTTCAAGGTTTTCTTTCTTAAAAACTGTATTCTATTATCCAAACGAGCCTTGAAGCATTCGAAAGCTGAGAGTTTAAGCTTTAAAACGCTTTTTTAAACATTGCTCTGCGATTATTCTTCTCAAAGATATATCAGATGGCGTAAAACCAAGTTAAGTAAGAAAATCACCCCTGTGAAGTTAGCCCCCCATTATTTAAAAAATTAATTTTTTTTAAGAGTTCTGTGTGTGTGTAAAGATTTTTAATAGTTCTAGAGTTCCTGATAGTTTTAAGAAATAGTTCTGGCCATTAAAGGCATGAAAATGCGTTTTAAAGTATAGGGGGGCTAACTTCACGCAGCCCCCCATTTTAGAAAAACGTCATTTTTTATTAGAGTTCTGGGTAGATTTTATATAGTTCTAGAGTTCCTGATACATTTCAGAAATAGTTCCGCTCGAAAAAGTAAAAAAAAACGAAGTTGAAATTTTCTCCATCATCGTTTAAATATCTGGTATCTTGCAAACCGTTGGTCCGATCGCTTTGTGTCATAAGACTTTTCGTCAGAACTCGTCGAGAACTACCCAGAACTCTAGTCAGAACTGCTCGGAACTCTGAAAAAATTTTCGACCTTGGGACTTAGAAAAATTTTCGCTATTATTGTTTAAATATCTGGTATCTTAAAAACCGTTGGTCCAATCGCTTTGCGTTATAAGACTTTTTGTTAGAATTCGTCGAGAACTATCCAGAACTGTAGTCAGAACTGCTCGGAACTCTGAAAAAATTTTCGACCTCGGGACTTAGAAAATTTTTGCTATCATCGTTTAAACATAGCAAAAATTTTCTAAGTCCCGAGGTCGAAAATTTTTTTCGAGTTCCGAGCAGTTCTGACTAGAGTTCTGGGTAGTTCTCGACGAGTTCTGACGAAAAGTCTTATGACACAAAGCGATCGGACCAACGGTTTGCAAGATACCAGATATTTAAACGATGATGGAGAAAATTTCAACTTCGGTTTTTTTACTTTTTCGAGCGGAACTATTTCTGAAATGTATCAGGAACTCTAGAACTATATAAAATCTACCCAGAACTCTAATAAAAAATGACGTTTTTCGAAAATGGGGGGCTGCATGAAGTTAGCCCCCCTATACTTTAAAACGCATTTTCATGCCTTTAATGGCCAGAACTATTTCTTAAAACTATCAGGAACTCTAGAACTATTAAAAATCTTTACGCACACACAAAACTCTTAAAAAAAATTAATTTTTTAAATAATGGGGGGCTAACTTCACAGGGGTAAAAAAATCAAAAGTCAACGCAAACTTTTGCACGGTAGTTAGGTACTGTATATTGGATATTAAAATTATATAGTTTTCTTAATTTATTACATTGCAAATATACGTCTATCCTTCAGTTTGCAACAAAACAAAATCTTTTTCAAATTATTACAATATTTTATTGCAGTATTTTTTTGCGTGGACACTGTATTATTATTAGAAACAAAAATGTCTTCTTTTTATGGGACATTGAGCAACGTCACAATATGACCGTGTAACCGCAAATTTATTTCACGTTATAGCACGTTTAATTAAACATAATATATTGTTAATCATGTTAGCATGCAATAGTTCCCATATGCATGCAAATTGAAAAATTTGTTTCCAACATAATGTGAATAATTATTAATATAAATGCGTTCTGAATTGTAGAGTTTACATCAATCGTCAATACATAAATGTAAATAATTTCATAGAAATTTCTTGAACAAATATTTCCTAACAATATACAACAAACGTTCCATTTTCGCGGGGAAATAAAGTGCACGTGAATATGTAAACATTTGAGTATTAATATTTTTGTAATTTTGGAATTTTGCACATTCAGGATGTCCCCTTTTAAATAATCCAACTAAATATCTCGAGAACTGAGATCGGCAGGCAAAAATGTTTCAGACAAAAATTGTATAGTTTGGAGGTAGACAAATAATGGCAAAATCAATTTTCCAACAAATCGACTTTTTAAGGTCATTGCCATTTTATAAATAGAATATAGATGTGCATTAAAGACGAAAAGGTCTTTAATTCGGATATTACAACTCAAGGGAAGACATTGCAGTATCTCCTTTATGCACCATTCCCGCTTTTAACAACTCACCTGTACATGATGTAGCTGCGCAAGTTGATGATGCTGCAGCGGATTTGGGGGCGGGGTGCTCGGCGAGCTGACCACTTGAACGGTCCCGTGCTGCTGCAGGTACGGTTCCAGGAAGACATCGCTCCTGCAACACGAAAGGGGGGAAAAAGAGTTACAATCTGTCACCAACGCGTGTTCCTCGTTCCTCGCATCAATTAAATTGCTTTACGACGGGTTTACGACGCGGAGATGGTCGTGTCACGGAAACGGGCGTAGAGTAACACTGGTTTTCCCACGCGAGCGCCTACCTGCGCCTCGATATAGCATATCAGTCGGTACACGCGATCAATCGGCGACGTATAGCGGTGCAGCTACAACTATAGGTCGTACATAAAATTTGTCCAATGTTGTAGGGGACATATACGTTCTATCTGCTTATATAGAAGAGAAAATATTGTACCTATAATATCTGTGCTAAATATAAAATAAGATATAAAATCAAACAATTTTTAAAGAAGAAAGATTACATTATATAAAAATTTTGTTGACAATAAAAAAGAATAATTTATTTTTTACATTAACCCTTAGCTCGCACTGTGGGGTATTCTACGCCTTAAGTTAGTTCAGCTTATAAACACAGTGCCAGCTGAGGGATAACTATAATAAGAATTGTACAAGAAAAATGCTATTTTACGCAAATATATTTTCTCTATCAAGTTTGAATTTTACACATTAATTAATTATTTAATTTGTTTAAACTATTTAATAAATATAATTTTAAAACATAAAAATAAAGATGCGGATGTACATAACAAGGTATAGAGCGTTTATAACAAAATAATTAATAGTTAAACTTTTATTTCATGGAATAAAAGATATATTATTTCAGTTTTCTTGAACAAATTTTACGCGTCAAGCGGAAAGAAAATTCCGCGTTGTACGGTACATAGAATTATCTGCTGTTGGCCACTGCATGTGTAAGTATATTTATTAGTTGCGGCATGAAAGGTAACGAGGTGTAACGACGATAGTATAAAACGATGACATCTCGAAATCTCTTCAATTTCAAGATTTGCCGTTGTACGTATGTTAAAACCGATTTAAAGCAAATTATTTACTAAAATTATTTAAATAATTTTTTTATCGTTAATAATAAAATCTTAATAAAACGTAAATAATAAATAATATACAATTGACAAAATAAGAAAAATTTTCAATAAGATGACAGTAATATAAAAAAAAAGTTTGTCCTATATAAGACTGGGATATTGGCCGTTAATTATTTAAATTAAATAATTTCTATCAATTTAACAGGTTGTATCCCCGAGAATATACCCTCCATAGGGTGAACTTCGGTTTTACAAGATATTGATCTTATTTGATAGATTCATTCATCATCACGAGCTCTGATAAATACGATCAACCCTCGTTCGTTGACCAAGCGGTTTGAGGATAGAAAGAGAAATTAAATGGATTTTCCATTTAATTTAGCTTGAAGGCTCGGAAGCCGAGCGCGTGCGCTTTTCTTACGATCTGAAAAGCGTCATGAAAGAACCAGCGGACAAAGATGTCTCTCCCTTCCCCCTACGAAGGACTCGTTTATCGCATAGCGGGTGCACGAGTTCTTGTTACCATACAGAAGTACCAGCTTCGTACCGGTAATCGCTCGGAAACTTGCAGGTAAATTCTCCAGAAGGGAGAGGGAGAAGAGTAAGGCTATATACTATATGGATATATTGTGTTGTGATGTAAATAGGCTTTTATGTAATTTCCATACAATTATTTCATGAAAGGACAAAGAAATATAACTCTGTAATTGGCTTTCGCCGAATTCTGTTTCGTGTTTTACGAGAATATAATTCAATTCTCTCGCGAATTATTATCAGAATTATAATTATTATTAGAAATTTTTCAATCGTATAATAATTAGGAATTAGTAAATTATTATAATTAATATCTCAAAGTTTATTCAAAAGTTTAACTATGTACTTGCTAGAGCTAGATGTTTCTAACTATATTATATACATATTTAATATTGCAATAATAAAGAACATATAATATGTATATAATTATTATATATGTATATAAAAATTAATTCTGTTTCTTATTAGTTTTATTCCTATGTAAAATCTTATTACTAATTTCTTATTGAAATTACTTTTAATAGCAAATAGGTTCGTTTAACAAATTTTTTTAATATAATCTAATTTTCATTTCTATACGTTAATCTGCGTATAGCAATATATGATAATAAACATACAGCAAATTACACATATATAATATATGTATAATAATTGTAAAATTATACATATAGTGATTAGGTATGTAAAAATTAATATTTGAGCATTTTCAAAGATTTCACTCCGGTACATCATGCAATATTCAGGAACATTTCGTGCCGATTTCAAGTTGTGTGCCAGGACAACAAAGTTACCCGGAAACGATGAATAACTGACGTTGGCGCATGTCACAGCATAGCGCTTATTTCCGGTAAAGTTCGCGCGACAGCATTATTCTCAGCTCGAACTTTGTGAGATGGTTGAATGTCAAATTTAGGGTATGGACGATGCAAAGCTCACATTGTCGGTACAAACGGCACGATGTATTGTGCTCCCCCCCCCCCCCCCCCTCTCTCCCACTTTATGTTTGGTAGTTAGATGTATTTTCCACAATGACTGGATCGCTATAAGGGCGTGTTTCTGATGAAATCCACGATAAAGTTGTGCTTAATAGACCTGCGATTGCCATCAATAGATTCTTTTATGAACTACTTGATGTTTCATAAAAGTTGCTGAATTGAACGAAGAATAGAATTTAAAGAATGAGTATCTAGGCTTTGGGAAGTTGAGAGAAGAAAAAAATATTAAAAATTTGCATTACACTTGGAATAAATAACCTACAATAATATATCAAAATAATTTCTTAATAAAAGTAGAAAAATTAATAAAATAAATTGATAAATATATACCTATAATACTTAATAAAATTAATAAAAAAGTATAATAAATATCTATAATAAATAGTTTAAATAATAAACATAACAATTAATAACAAAAATAATTTCTTTAATAATTAAAAATATTATTAAAATAGATTGATAGTAAGCAGTGTCTATATCTATACAATTAAAATTTTCTTGTAAATCCATAAAAAAGAGAGAGAGACAGA
This sequence comes from Leptothorax acervorum, assembly GCA_035220615.1. Taxonomy (NCBI): domain Eukaryota; kingdom Metazoa; phylum Arthropoda; class Insecta; order Hymenoptera; family Formicidae; genus Leptothorax; species Leptothorax acervorum. The sequence goes on along the minus strand of JASTWQ010000331.1, from coordinate 56,384 downwards.
GAGAGATTTCTAAATTCGTTGCGTGTAAAATTATATTTTTATTATCTACATTAATGTGTTATTTCATATTGAGTTATTATTTTTATTATTTTTAAATATTTAGTATTTACATATTATATTTTAATATATTTAAAATATTTCGTTGTGAATAACAGCATTTCAAAAGTTTCTGCACGATATAAAGTTTCATAATTTCAGTTTGTATAAAATAAAATAACGCAATGATATGCGAAAAAAGCGTAATGTCATGTTGGGACGTATCGATCTCTCTGCATAATATATATTGAGATAGACGGCACAAAAAGTAATATATTCTCCCGTGAAGTCTGCATACATCTTGTTCACAGGGTCCTCGAGCCGACATTATACAGACTATACGATAAACTTGAATACATATGTGAATGCTATGAAGTAGCGCAATATCCATATACGGTGTGTTCCACGACCTGCCCGACGAACTTCGCTTACAAATTCTTTGTGCTATTTAGAGTGAATATTTTTTTAACGAGAATGTTAAAATGTACATAGTCTTCGATTCATAAACGATCGAGTACAAGCACCTCCTGTGCGAATTAAGTGTCAATAATACAAATCAATAATGATCTTATCCCATATACAATAGATTAATGTAAATTGTAAAATAAATTTTTCTTTGATAAAATTTTAATGTTAAAAATTTTAACATTAAAATTTAGATTAAAAATTGGTATTTAATACTAAAGATTGCAAAATAAGGATGGCATCCTATAAAACTTTGCCAAAAAGAAATCAACGACATACAATTTTCTTAAAGTGTCCATATAGAGAAAATCTATTATAAAATAGTTTGTCAAGTAGGATATATGTAATTAAGTAAAACATTTTAGCTTTTAAAAATCAAGCAAGTTTCACGTTGCATTAAATTGAAAATAACGTATTATATAGAAAGCAGGGCGGTGATATTGAGGATACATTCCTGGACCGACAGTGATGTTAGCCGTCTGTGAGATCGGACTATGGGGGTTGCCATGACGATGGGATGGTTCTCAACACGTGGTTCGCTGGCGAACGCCGGCGACATTTTTACCTATTAACGAGCCGCGGGGTGCATTCGGGTGCATAAAAAGGGTCGCACCCTCTGGCAAAGACAAGAGCATAAAGAAGAAAGACACGCTTTTACACGCTTTCTTCCGCGTTTCCTTCGTTTGAGAAAGAAGACGGCGGAAACTTACATTAGCGGAAGAATGGTGTAATTAGAAAACATTTTTTAACACGATGCTTCATAATGCACTCCCGCATATTTGACCAAGAATTACATACCTCGATTAGGTACTTACTAACTCTTAGATACACAGCACAAAATAATAGAAAAACTAAATATTTAAGTAATAAAAAAATATAAAAATTCTCAGTTATATATCACATTGTATTTTCTTCGATAAGCAATAATGATTGAAATAATAAAATGGAAAGAATAAAACAACTCATAAAATAATTTTTATTATAAAATGCTTTGCTAGAAATATTTTAATTAAATATCGCTTCTTTTACAATTTCTCGTTACATTAAAAGTAAATTTGTTTAAATTAGTAATATTATTGACAATTATATAAAAGGTAAATTCCAATTAATTATTTAATTGGAATAAATTTGCCTAATTGCAATAGTAATTTTTTATGAGTTATTTTTCTTTTTGTAATTTTGTAGTTTTTTATTGTGCAAATAATAAAACAATATCTTCATGCCGCATTTCATGAAATTGCGCATAAAAATTCCAATATTCTCATCTCATTGTGAAGAATTCGCGACATTTAAGTAATTAAGCACGCGTAACTTCAAACGGGCTATCGTAGCGATGTGCGTGATGAAAAAGAGGGCGCGTATATAAAGGATAAAAATTTGGGGACGTTTGGGGTTGCGTCCTCGTGTCTTCCTTCGGGCGGATGATCAAAGAGTGGCAAAAGGCAGCAATGTCTCGGGACAGTTTCGATGTTTTCGTAAATAAGAATCTCTGTATCCTAACAGAGTCGCGTTGATTTGAATACGCTCCTCCATGAGATGGAAGCATAACGCTTTCACAAACAGAAGGACTAAGGTAGTAGTCGGGGTGAAACATAGAGGTTTCTGTCGCAATGGATAGGGCACGCACGAGCGAAGTATATCTAGTCAAAAAATATCAACTTGGTTAAATCAAAACCAGCGAATGCATTATGTAAAGTTCTACAAATTCAATATTGTCTACACGACCTTGACAACAATGTAACATCTAGTATAGCATCAAAGAATTAGTTTAACATAGGTAATACAAATAACAAAAAAAAATTGATAAAAAACTTCTAATTTATATTTAGGCTTTTTCTAGAGAAAAAAGATTTGAACAAAATCTGATTTGTTTGTCAATCTTAAAAAAATAGAAACTTTTATTTAAAAATACGGTATACGGGAGGTTCCAGGTTCAAACCCTGGCTGAGGTAATATTTTTCGCAATAATTTCTTTCAATCAGGGGGGTAGGGGATTTTTAATTCTCCAACGAAACTGTGTTTTAAAGTCTGACAAATCGGTTGGCACGCAGTTCAGTAGGTTGAAAATTCGTGTACTTGGAAATACACGAAAAGGATTAAAAAAAATTTATTAGTTTATAATAAATTTCAAATCTTAAAAACGCGTATATCGTGATTGCCAGTTACATCGATTAAAATTCTCAATTTGGTTAATAATCACTGGCGAAGTTAATGTGTTACTATTCGTTTTTATTTAAAAACTTGAAACTTTATTCTTTTCTCGTTAATCAAGGTACATTTGCAAATTATTTTAATTTTTAAACATGTGATTTTGCATAATATACAAGATTTGTCAAACTTATCCAATTTTTCTTATTACAGATTTAATACTTATTTATATTCTGTACTTGCAAAGTCTTAATTTTCGATGTAAATTAAATAAATAACTACTCTTAATAATTAAATTAATAAATAAAATAGTTATAATAAATGTTTTATTTAGATAAAATTTATATTTAAATAAAAAGCCGCATTCCATTAATTTATAAACAAATTTATGGCTATATTGAATCATTTATTCAACTTACAAATTTATCTAATGCTATATCAGTCTTTAATGAAAAATTTATATTCCCCGGATAGTCTCCCATTTTACATAGAATAATGTATTTTATAGTTATCCTATTAATAATTATCCTAATAATAGTCCCCAAGTTATCCTAAAATAAAAGATACAAGATACTACGACAATACTACAATATCCAAGAAGCTTTTGGTTCTTCTTTATATTGAGTAAATTTTACACTGTCTCGAGGCATTTCGAGTGATCGTGAAGCAAGTTGGCGGTATAGGGATGCAAGAAATGGGGTTTATCTATTCAAATATAGGAATTGCAATCTGGTTTCGTATTCAAAGTGCGGGCTTGCGCTCGAAAGCGATTTCAGACGTCGGGAGGAGGGGGAGGAGTCGTCTCGTTACAATTGGAACGCCGCCAATCTTAGAGGAAAATTTATGGCGCCGATGCCGAATTTGTCCGATTCCTCTCGCACGCCTGGTGCATATATACGCATGTACACGTACATACGGGATCCGTGATTTCCTTTTGTGGATTATTAAAGCAATTTTTTATTATTCCCCAAGATTATATGCGCAAGCTATGCAATAAAAAAATCTTCTTAATAAATATGAACAACAACGTGCCATATAATATGTCGTAGTATTAGCTATTAGTTAGCTTAGTAAAAAAATTATTTTAACGTTGCAGACTATGCATCTTTATTGATGTAGAGAAACGTTATAAAGTTGTCGTGATTCAAAGAAATTCTCGGCGTGACGATAATCGAATGTCGCGTCGGAAAAGTGCCAGAAAGCAGGCTAGTGGTATATTCTCGTAACAGCTTCCAGTCACGAGACTTTGCGAGCGAAAGGGGATTAGAAAAGCTGTCGATTATGAAGATCATCGACCGGAAAAATACGGCCTACCACTTGTTCTTTTTCCCTCGTCCGTTTTCTCTTACATATTTCCTCTCTTTCTCATTCATAATCTACGTGTCATCTGATAGAAAGTTTTCTATGGAGAGAACTATTGATGCAGTTGTAAGTATTAAGGAAGATAGAATCGACAGCTAAAAGTAAAAGTTTCAAGAAAAATTTAAACCGCAAATATCTTCGCTTGTTATACACGCGATTGGGCGAAAAAAGGCAATCTAATTATAGTGCGCGAGTGTCAATTGGAATAAAGTGTGTTATTACATTTGTATGTGCGTGAAAGATTATAGTCCGTTATATCATTATTAATAAAAATGATTGACATTTCGCTTTATTACTATTAAGTTGCTTAATATTTTTTATTATGTTTTATTAAACTTCATTAAATAGAGAAACTGGACTCTGGTTCAGTTTCTCACGCGCCACCACGTATATAACGAAAGTTCGAGGAACTCTCAAGTACTTCTCGCAATATGTAGCGGACAGCTCTTACTCCGAAATGAGAATCACGCATTATGAGAAAAGTATTTCTAGTTTGCAGCTGAGTCATGTGTGTTCAAAATATGTTCGTAGTGACAGAGTGCGACAACAGAGTCCAATTTATATATTCTACTTATTCGATTATGATAATTTTATGAAATGCTATTTGTTTCACAAATACGAAAAACACACACATTATATTTCTTTAGTAGAAACAATAAGATATATTTAGAAAGTAAATAATTATGTATTTTACATATTATAGTCTCTTTTATATAAATATTACCTAAGATATAGGCATATTTTTATATGTATTATATATTATATCTATAACATAAAAATATTTCTCAGGAAGTATGTTACAATTATCGCAAAAGCAGACAGAACTTTCTACTTGCTTTATACTTGCTTATCGTAAAATAAATTCTACGTTCACAACTCTGCAGACACCGTCACCTCATGGTATGTTCAAATGTCACGAGAACTACAGAAGCACCTTGCAGACTCCACATAGTCTGTAATTCCGATAAGCGCAAACTTAATTAACACGTCGAATAGAGGGATGGCCTCCGCCAATATCCGGTATTGTCCAACGGGAGAAGAAGGATGAGATACTACCCCGCGCACGCTGGTCGATTTAATCTCTCTCTTGATTAACCATGTCGTATGGCGCCTGATAATTCGGTTATGTTCAGCGACATACGCGAGAGCTTCCTTCCTCTCCGGGACAATTACTTTCGTCGCTACTCCTCGTCTTGAGAGATCATGTCCTAGGAGTTCCGATTAAGTTTCGAAGCGATCGTGTACGCCACAATGCTATTTTTCGTGCACCCGCGATAAACTGAGTGAGAGACAAACATTTCCTCTTACTGTTTATACTTTATACTGTTTGAAATAACGATTTAAAATCTGCGAACGGCAAAGATAGGTGCTGGGCAATATACGAAAAGTATATATACACGGACATAAATTAAGAGAGTTGTTTTATTGCTTATTAAACTTTTGATTTAATAAAAATATATAAAGTAAAAGAAATATAACATAGGTACCTGCAAAAGCATTATGGTATACAGAATGGAATATTTTAATCACACACACAAAAAATATATAAATGTCTACTGTAATGCAGAATTATTATATATGGTTTATTGATAATAATTGGTATCTATATAATAATACCTTTCAAAATCAAGTAATGCTTAATTTTGTTCATTTTGATGATTACAAAATAACAAATACAGTGTATGTACAAATATATTGTATTACTACGAACAAATGCTCAAAAAACTTATTGTATGCATACTTTTCTCATAAAATTGAGATACTTTTATTCGAAAACATAATATTTGTTTTTGAAATAAAAATATAGTCGGGAAAAAATGATATATTCTCTGAAATGTGTGGATTTTCTTGTATAAACAGGTTTCTTTTTGCATTTTTTCGTGTTTATTTCAAGTCAAGTCAAGTCAAGTTTCTAATACTAGTTATAAAAAATGATATAATTGTACTACACGCAAAAAAAAAAAAATTGCTACTATAGGGACAGCTAACATTTTTTGCAGTAAGAGTTAAAAGTTTTGCTACTGTAGCTAAATTATTTAGCTACTATTGCTAAATATTTAAATATTTAGCATTTTTTGCAGTGAGAGCTAAAAGTTTTGCTACTGTAGCTAAATTATTTAAATATTTAAATATTTAGCAATAGTAGCTAAATAATTTAGCTACAGTAGCAAAACTTTTAGCTCTCACTGCAAGAAATGTTAGCTGTCCCTATAGTAGCAAATTTTCTTTTTGCGTGTAGTACAATTATATCATTTTTTATAACTAGTATTAGAAACTTTACTTGACTTGACTTGAAATAAACACGAAAAATGTTAGCAAAAAATGTTAGCAAAAAATGTTAGCTGTCCCTATAGTAGCAAATTTATTTTTTGCGTGTAGAATTTATACAATTATAGCTATCATTCTTCTTGTATTAAAATTAAATATAAAAAATTTGGCAAAAATAATAGATTAGAATTCAGAAGAAAGAAGACAGTTCTTATTATTCCAATATTTTTGACACTATCCAATGTATTCAAAAAGAAAATCGCTTTTTACTGTCGACTGTAACTGATAATACTTTCCTTGCTCAATATACTAGCTTTCACGCTCTTCAATAACCCTTTTTATCACACGTTTGTCTCACAAATACAACAAGATAAAGGCAAAGACACGATTATCTCATATAGTAATAGTAGTAAATAGAATATCGTTCATATCACGTGTGCATCGATATAAAAACATATTGATATCGCTTGATAAGTTTTTCACAGTACGCGACTAGCGTTCAAGCCAAACGGAGTAGACTTTTAGTTGCTTAGGGTATAAAACGAATGCGATTACAACGAGTTATTCATGGTGGTGAGTGACATGTGTCTCCTATTTGATCACTAGGGCGTCTTTTTTCTCTATAGTTTAGAACAATGCAGAATCCCATACTGTCCACATACGCACTGCCTATACATTACTGGAACTCAGCTGGGAGATATTGCCTCATCCTTTTTACAGTTCGGATCTCACTCCGCGTGATTTCTATCTTTTTGGACCCTTAAAAAACTTCTTGGGAGGCCAGCATTTCAGCACGAAATAAAACACGCTGTCCGATCCTGGCTCCGGCGTACAGACATGAATATCTTTCTATGCTAATGGTATCCAGGCACTAGTGAAATGCTGGGAAAAGTGCATAAATGTAACAGGGGATTATATCGAGAAATAAATGTAATTTCCACTCTTATATAAATGCGTTCTGTTATTCCATGCTCCAAAAGTCCCGGTTTGGCTTGAACGCCCCTCGTAAATGGGCGCTGCTTTTCTTGGTTCATTTGGAAGGGTCTGACCTAACGGGCGGCATCATTGATAAATAGAGAACAAGAAAGAAAGAAAAAGGAAGAGAAACGACGTGCGACAAAGTGAGCTCATTGTCGATCGATCACGCGTCAAGGTGTATTCCGACGCGCGCCATTAAATTCCGCTTCCTGTTGACGGAGAAAGGATAATGACATCAATGCCGCTCTCTCTTCCCAAGACTATATTTATGTTTGTCCAGCACAGTTAATTTTTGATTCGTTATAAAAATTATTTTCTCGAAATCCACTAGTTTTCCATTTTTATATACTATTTTTGATATTAATCTTTTTCTTTTGGAAAAATATCTAAAATTAAAAAAAATGTAAAAATAAAAGTATTGAGTTGCATGTCCGACGGCAAAATGTCCGATAATTTTATTCATTTTTATCTTTCAATGTAGGTAATATTGTCTACAACATCAACAAAAATAATATATTTTATTATTAAAAAAGAAACACTTTTAGACACATAGGTACCTACACACTGAAACAGATTTGAAATTAAAATATATCACAATATATGATTCAAATATTTATTCCAATTTTAACATTAAATTGTAATCTTTTTTATGTGTGACCTAAATTCTCGTATACTATTAGATAGATTTAGTTATTATTTCTTTATATTATAGGTACTATTTTCGGAGATATAAAAAGTAGGTATATTTTATTATGTAGAAAAATAGCTTATAGTAGAAAAAAATGTATTTTGTCTCTCACAAAGAATTAGATATACCCGAGGATATACCTAATAATGTAATAATTAAACATAAAAAAGAATGAAATAGTGGTTATTCTTATAATCAGTTAAATAAAACTTCAGGAACTCTACAGGAACTTTGACGATACTTAATAATCGACTGCGAGGTGAAATGTCGTTTATTCTTGCGAGTAAAAAGAAACGTTTAAATAAAGAGGGTAGGCAGGAAAAAGGAAGCGAGAACGGGGAAAGGAGAACAGAAGTCAGGTGTTTTAGAGCGACTTCCGTGCATCGGCCTATCCGGTTTCTTGCATAGAACGAAACCGAAGCCGAAGAGCGTCTCTGAGTTTCAGCCTGGGAGACCTGTTCACCGTATTATAGCGAGTTTAAGTTACCCGAGTTGTAATACGCGACACTCTCCGCTCGCTAAGCATTACGGACAGTTTCGACTCTGTCTATAGGTATCATTTTCTTATGTTTACAATCTTTAATGAATATGTTTAATAAATATGATAATCTAGAGCTGATTTAAGTTTATAATTCAAAACAAAATTCTGTTAAATTGTTAACTTAGATTGTCAAAAAAAAGAAAAATAAAAAATAACGTTAAATTACAAAAATTAAAAATATTTAGAATACTTTAGATATAGGTACATATATAAGAAATTGTACACTATTCATTAGACAATTCAATAAAAAAATCCAAAAAAAAAAAAAAAAAGTCATTACCTATAGTTTTTATATCTAGTACAATTTTGGCGTTAGAAATAGCCTGTCGTACCTACCTACCTACTACAATTTTGCAAAATTTAAGATTTACCTAAATCGTAAAAAGGAGCTATTTTAATGTAATTACAATGTCACAGCTACCATATATGTATAACGTATTAGAAATCTTCATACAGAATTAATTATATTATTTTTGAATTATTCCATTGTCAAAATTTCTAATTTATAAAAAAATTTGTTATAAAAATTAATAAGAATTATATGTGATCAAATGTTGAATTTATTACTGCAGGAAAGTAATTTAAATCAAGATTCATCGGAACAATCTACTGAGCAATGTATTTGTCATTTGCCAATTATACTGGAATTTGTAGTCAGCAATTTGAAAGATTTTTACTTTTAAATTACGTTTAAATAAACAATTGAAAAATGTAGATTGTCTGTGACCCCACATTCCAAAATGTAATGGCTTAATTTATTTTTTATTTAATTAATTTCTCCACAACGTAATAAATCTAATATTTAATCACGAAAATGTTATTAATATTAATTTTCACGTAAATTTCTTTGAGAATTGAAAGTTCTAACAATATACTTAATTTTGAATGAAATAAAAACTTTTTCGAGACTTGCACATGCTGTAACTATGGAGCATGATAAAATACGATAATATAATTTTTTTATTATTTTAATTTCAAATTTCTCAAAATTGCAAACGTGACAAAGTATTTCGGAGGCATTTATGGAATTACATTAAAAACGAGGAATAACTTTTTTCTTTCTTGAAAACAAGCCATTTTTTATAAAACTATGTTTAACGAAAAGAAAACGTTTTTCCAATGACGTGTAGGTATCTCTGCAAACTGTTTCTCGTCATCATTTTTGGCACGATTCCAAAGTGTCGCATACTTTTGTCCTGTGTGTAATATCAACTCGTGAGTAATATTTTCGTCTTTCCTCTTCGATGATGAACAACGACGTACGCGTCTCAAAGCGAATACAATGACGAGTGGCTGTTCGGCTTAAGGGAAACCGGAAGAACATCGGGTGGACGTGCATATCCCTGTGGAGACTCGATGTACTTTCAAAGGACTCTCGAGTCGATATATCCGCAACTCGGAAAATACCGGGAGACTTCTCTTTTTCCCCCCGGAGGATTTGGAAGTCAGACTCGATTTCCACGGTAGAAATAGGTTTTTCTGCCGTCGACTCGCGAGGAATTCTGCGGAGAAAGGATCTCGTCAAAGCGAGACTTGCATTGATATTATTATCCTTCGACACGTCCTCAGTGGATCTGTGAAAATGTTTTCCACCCACTTTCTACATGATTCTTCGTATAAATTCGTATATAATAAAGTATATTTCACTTGCTAGAATTTCGTAAATTATTGTTAGAAAATCAACAATTCACAATTTCGAAGTACATAATAATTTAATTCTGAATATATTACATGTGTAGTAATTTTATTCTAATTATGTAATATAATAATTCTCAATCATTATTTGTGATAATTTATATGACCACAGTATGGAGTCCATTCTAATCACATAAGATAAATTATATAATAGTTTTAATTAAATTATAATGTCGCGATTATTTCAATAAAAGCATACAGAATACTAACATACTTTTCAATTGTGAAAAAATGAAGAAAAAATCCTATTTGTTCCATTGAACAATACTAACTTTGTGAATGAAGTAACTCGCCAAGATATCGAGGAAATCATGCGAAACACTATAGGTTATACGCTACGCTTCATCTAACGTTACAAGAGACTCGCACAGTTCAGCGATCATTTAATCTTGCGGTGATGATGACGAGCAAGCGGCTTTCCTTTTTTTTTTATATCGCGGAAGAAGCCCGTAAAATAAAAAAAGGGAAACGATCTGATGGCTTCCAGAAAGAGAAGAGTGCCCTTTGGGAAACTAGGAATCTCCACGGAGGTCTCTCTGATTAAGTGGAAGACACGATCGTGGAAAATCGTTGAATTATGTATCCAGACTATTTTCGCACCAAATTAATTCTGTATCAAATCGAAAAATTATTTATTTCGTTGCGTACATGAAGTTTTCTTTGGAAAATAATTGTAAATATACATATACATCATTATTCCAATAAACATGGATAAACAAAGATTGTATGAATCAGTATTAGAATCCCTTATTTTATTGCCGAATGTCTAATTGCGTAATAATTTAATCGCATTATTTAAGAAATTACATAAGAAAATTATGCCTTTTATTTTGACGATTTACATATATTCGTTGCGTTGAACTATTTTATTTCAAGTTACAGCATGTAATGATTAGCAAGTCTTTAATCCAATTTTTTAAATTTATTTAGCAAATAAATTACGATTTGCAAATCGCAATAATTTACTACTTGGAATAAAACAATAATCTATTATAATGAATCCATAGCTTATTCAATCTCAATCAGTTTAATTTCTTGAAAAAGGTCTTGTTTCTTCTTGAAGATTTTTGAAGGAACAACAGGGTGAACTCCTCGCGAAAACAAGAGAGAAAAAGAAATAATGAGACTCGTCCGGGGTCTATTCGTGGGACCGTAAGCGGATTACGGCTAAAGCGGCTTACATAAGAATCAACCGAAGGGCTTCCTCTCGCGCTCGCGGCGGCCACTTTACTATCATATTTCATATTAACTACTGATTAAAATCGATTTTTTCGCACCAACCACAGCACGCGAGATCCCTAGTTTCCTCTGTCTTCCCCTATTGATCCTGGATTCCTCGTGCAATAGACCTTCATTTAAATTCGATTACACGATTTACCGATCTATTTTTATGTTTACATTCTAGCTAGAAGGCATGCTTCAATTACCATCTGTGTACCTCGTCGGAAAATAATACATTCTAACTCTCGAGCGCATGTAAACACGTTGTAAATTGCTATAAGAGTGTACCTATATATTAATTTTAATATAATAATTAAATAGATACGTATTATAAATTCGAGCTACTTTCAACTTCATTTTCTATCCATTTTCTTTATGAATGCCGTTTGTTTGACAAGGTAAAGAACTTATAAAAGTATGAAAATAATATAGACATTCCGAGAGACATTCTCAGTGTACGTTGATAGTTATTCAAAATACCTACCCGATTTTTTCTCGCTTCTGCTATGTATCGTGAGAAATATAGAATATCTCTCCTAGATTTCTTTTCTATTTTTACAAAAAAAATTTACCTCTTGATGCCAATTTCCGCATAGCGGCCTCTGCTGACTGTTCGTGTTGCCACCACATTTCTGCCGTTGCCATTGCCGGGATTCGTATACAATGTCAGTATGTCGCTGCTGTTAATGTTGCCGATGATCGGCGGCAACATTATGGCAAGAATACACGATCGGATTTCTCACGATTGAACGACGACGATCAGCATTTTACAGACGCAGCGACGCGAGTCGGTATTCAGCTTCTTGCGATTCTTTAGATAGAAAAAAAGACTGTTCGATTATTCGATCAAACTTTAAAATTTATCGACGAAAATGGATCTATGGAGATACAAATGATTGAGGCGTGAAATATCGGTTGCAAACTTATTATTATTATTATCACTTGTCAACTTATTAATAATAATCGGTGGCCCGTTTTTCGGGAGATTATTATTATAAGTAACATAATTTTAGTGGTAAATATAATCTTCCTTAAAAACAATTTCTAATACCTAAACTAAATTATTAACTATTTAATAATCCCCCCTATAATTAAGAAAGCTTCAACAAATGAACACATAACAGTAGTGCATGCAGTATAATAAAAAAAATCGTTTTTGATTACAATTATGTGTTATTGTATACAGTCTCAAATGCAGTTAATAACGATAGAAAATGTTTATCACGGTTTAAAAACGTCCCAGAATTTTCGCGAAACAATAATGGCAGCAATCGAGCTATACGAGGAGAAAAAGGTGGATTCGAAGTTAAACGCCGAGAAGAGAGCTGGGAACGAGATACCGTGTTTGCACCGGCCGGCAACTTCCGTCGTGTTCTCTTTCATTTCTCGGCCGGCCAATATCCACGGACGCGCTCCGGAGACCTTCTCTTTTTTCCGTCCACCGAGGCGATATCGATAATAACACACGTTTCTCGCTTCCCTTCCGCGATCCCCGCGTTTTCTTTTTTTTTTTTTTCTTTTACGTCTGCGAGCAGCCATCGTCGTAGAGCCGGCCCTCATATTTTCGGCACTAGCGTTAACGGCTAACGCGGCTTGTGAACGCGTTATATTTCGCTTCTATTTCGTTGTCCTTGGCAGAGGATACACCGAAAAACACCGTGTAAACGAAACGTAATTGAAGTATTGGAATCTGACATATTAAGATACATCTGGTGGAAATTAGTACAGGCTTTAAAAGGATACTTTTTTCCGCGACGTAAAATTGCGTAAAATATGCTTGTACACGCGTAATCATATATTTTGTCGTAAAAATGAAATTTTCACTGCATTCAATAAATATTTTCTAATGACAGCGACAATTGAGTGTCAGAAGCGAGAATAATGTTTTCAAAAGTGATACCTTTCGCCAGCCATATTGGCTGATTCCGCCCACATGTCAGATCCCAATTGCCGATCGCGACCTTGAAGAACACGCTACCTATTTATGTATAAACGTGCTTATTTCTACGTCTACGAGATCTATTTGATAGAGGTTTGCGACACTTTCAGAGCGTTGTGTTATGTGTGTGCGCGCATTACACATTGCTCTGCATTTATGTTAATTCAGTATTATTATATTCTTGTATATCAAAATTTATCTTATATATTATATTATTATATATCAAAATTTATCAAAATAAATTCAGTATTTTTATTATCCAGTGTAATTATAATTTGCATTGAACATCACAACGTGCCATAATCTAATTGTAAGTTAAATGTCTATTTTCTTTTACAAAGTAATTGAGAGAAAAACGCAATACTCGACGCAATAGTTCCGTTTATAGTTTTAAAGCTAATACTCTTTCTCTCTCTCTCTCTCTCTCTCTCTCTCTCTTCCTCTTCAGAAGAACTTCTATTTTCAATAGGTATATTTTTATAAACAAATTAATTGTGTGTAAAGAAACTTATTTCTAAACCGATTAAATTATATGTTAGAAACTTTTCTACAGATTTTTACTTTCACTGAAATCATCAACAAATATTGATTACATCGACCATATTTTTGCATACAATACATTACATTAATATGTATGACATGTATGTTAATGAATATTGCACCTCTATAATTGCATGTGATTAATTATCCATGATGTTAATTCACTCACTTTTAATGTTATATGTTCTTATTTTTAAAATTTATTTCTAAATTTCTTTTAATCCATGTTACATAAAATTCTGCATTGTTTCCAATGTAAAAATCTTCATTTGTTAGAAAATAGAAAATACATTTTTCGATGGGACAATTCTTTCCTTATAAAATAAATTTTTAAAGAATGGTTGTAAAATCGAAAACATAAATTGGTAAAAAATACTAGAGAGGAGCGAGGGGGAGGAGAAAGAGTCCAAGTATCTAATTAAGTACTTTAATTAAGTACGACAACATCTCCGTTCGTGTTTGGATCCTTCTTGGTTTGATTAAATCGTGTAGACTTTAAATGGAAGGTGTTAACAGAAACTGTGCCCAAATATTGTCGCAGACTCCGAGGAGATTTTAATCTTGTTCATTGCGTTTAAACGTTTTGTTCTTCTCTCAACGTTTGATTCTCTCGCGTATTTATAACGACAACCCAAAACTTTCTGCTTACATTGCGCGATAAAGATCCGCGCCGCAAAGTTTGCGATGCTTCTTTTCGTACAATTCCAAAAATTGGATCGATCTTATCGCAATCCTATTTCGGTACTTTGATCGTAAGGTTGTGAACACAATTGCGCAATCGTATTAACAATAAGATGTAGAATCGAGAATATTGAGATTTTCTCTCTCGAGCTGCGCAAACAATTCTATAAACAATTAATATATATCAAGACCGTTAAGATATATTGTACAATCAATAGACAAAGGAAAGAGCCATTTCGGTCCAAGCTTGGATCTTACAATTAGATAGCTTATAATAATATTTCTATATTATAGGTACGCGTATTTTCCAACATATATTAAACTGCGCGCCGATTATTTGTCGGACTTAAAACACAGTTATTATTGGAACATTAGAAATCCGGCTAAATTGTTAGCCGCGATTATTGCGATAAATATTACCACATGTCCCGGTAGTCGAATTGGTACGACGCCCGAACGGAATACGGGAGGTTCCAAGTTCGAATCCTGGCTGGGGTAATATTTTTCGCAATAAGTTCTTTACAGTGATTTTATTGATTTAATTAGGAAGGAGAGGGGGGATTTCTAATGTTCCAATAATAACTGTGTTTTAAGTCCGACAAATAATCGGCGCGCAGTTTAATATGTTGGAAAATACGCGTATAATATAGAAATATTATTAAGCTATCTAAGATCCAAGCTTGGACAGTAAATAATATCTCTTTCCTTTGTCAATTCTATAAAGTCGACTTAGAGCTCTTTTCTCGGATTTAGATATGTAAAATGTAAAAAATTTATAAAAAATAATTTATTAACAATAATGTGCTTATAAATTTAATCCTCTGCTTTATAATTATAAAAATAAACTGGAATTTTAAGAAATATAAGAAATATAAAAAAATTTATATCTAGATAATAATAAATGTATAAATAAATAAAATATAATTCGACTTATTTACTTTTAATTATAAAAATATGGTTTGTAATAGAATTCATGGAAATAATTATATATCAATGCATTCTTGTTTTATAATATTATATCAAGTGAGACGTCTCATAATTGTCTTACATAATTAAGAGTATAAAATTAATACCTATTAAGATGACTATAATACTTCGATGAAGAGATATGTGTGCGAAAATTATAATTCATCTCTCTTATTAATTCCGCGCTTTCACCGGTGGAAAAAAATAAATTCTAATGGTGATTGATGGTTTTGCTCTCGTTGCTCAATCGAGAGAGTTACGACTCGTTTTCGCAAGTCCGACACGATATGCCGACGTCAGCAGTCGCGACAAGACTTAATGACGATCGATGGGCGAATTAATTTAGAGTCCCGCCATATATAGAGCGTAAAATTAAACCTGATCTACAAAGACAAAAATATTCTATCTGCTTGTATGTCAAGATGTCAAGTGATATTCTGCTTCTTAAGTAAAGTTTGTTTCATTTCCATCGGAAAAATTATCTTCAAATCGATCACGGAATTTCCGAAAGAAATATCCGGTGCTGTCGGGCATTCTATATAATTACTAGTGACAGTGAGAGATACGAACGACTTTTCTCTCCACATGCTTTCTATTTCGATCTAATTGTTCGTGAATTATGATGGAAATAGCCGACTATTATAATCGACTTCCAGCTTTTTTCGATCACATTAGTTCATTGATATAAACTTGATATAAAATCTTCTTAAATTGTGATATTTATAAACATAAATAATATCAATTAATATATAAATGCCAATGACATTTTTTTTTAAAGAAAAAACTAGAAAAACACGTATTTTTAATATTTATATGTAATATATTCCCTTATACACAAATTATTTTTATAATTTCTATCAAAATTACATAAAAATTGATTCAATTTTAGAAAAAAAGCTTGATTTGAAACGCATTTCTCACGAGATGCCTAATTTCTATTGAAAAATATAATTTCTATATTCAAATATTATTTAAAACGCGTTTCACTCCTTCCCCTTCTATGTATTGTTGGAAAAAATGTGTAACTACTAGAAAAACTGGAACGTCATAAAGAATTTCACGTTTGTACCAACACTTTTTAATATTATTTTTAACAGACCGAGACACATCGCTGTATTTGTTATTCACGCTTGATTGATTACATAGGTATAACGATAAATCATATTCCCCGTCCCCTTCTCGTTTCTCTTAAACTGGATGGTTGATAACTCGCGTGGCTAAATAAGTGCGACATCATTTTTCTTGCTTGCTCTATACCTAAACGCAGACACCGACACAAAACGCGAAAAATCGTAATTTGAAGAAGGAATTAAGGACGTAAATGTTCAATTATATATGTCGCTACATGTGAAACAGAAACAGACTCGGCGGCGTTTTGAATGCTTAATCATGCATTGTACACTGTTATTAATCTCTCGCACCCTTTATCTACGCGATAAGATCCAAATGAATTATTATTTCATCTGAACGAAACTTTCACGTTGTTTCCATGCAACAAAGCCATTAAACTGCATACAAGTCTGAGCATTATCCCGGCAATAGAGCGATTACTCATCGTATCGGTCAGTTTACTGCATTCCGATCGTTAAGCCAGCTGCCATTCATGGTGGGCTCAGAGATAAAAGCTGTTTTACTCGCGATAAGAGCGCATCTCCTTCCAGGAATAAGCGTTATCGAATCGAATTAACTTGCTAAAGAACATAATTTTAAGATTTGTCAGAATGTTACTTTTAACGAATAAGAGGAAAGAGAAATCGAAGAGCTCATTTCCATTTTACGCCTTTGTTTTCCAAAAACATTGAAATTATATTAGTCATCTTTTCCACTGCATGTTATTCATTTTCTACTTCTCTTGAATAAATTTTTAAAAGTGGCAAGCTTTGTAACATATAATATTTTTGAAATTATTATAGATTTATGAACACTTTGAAAATAGCTTTTGTAATAAAAATAAAAATGTAAAATAAATAAGTCTCACGTATACCTACCTACCTAATTTGTTCGACTATGAGTAAAAGTAACAATACAATATCGGTGAGCGGTCATAAAAGCATATCACTTTCCGTTGGCAGATTTGCCGTTTTTATCACGCTCAGACACATGACGTGTGTGCAGTCCGTATCAGCAATAAGAAGACTAAACTTCGCACGATGATTTTCTGTGCGCGGGTCAGTAACGAAATTATAGTCAAGTGCGATCTTATTTTTGAGAAAATAAAGGTTTATAAAAGATTGTTGAGTCATCTATGCGATAAATAAATCAGAGATCATATAACTTAATTGTTTATAGCTTATATTATATATATATATAGATACTTAATCGAATCTTTTCATTATGTCCGAGAAATGTAAAACGCTAACGTTGAAAACTTCGGAAATTCGAGATAATGCGCGTTTGAAGATTTCAAAATTTATAAAAATTTCCTTATGCAATAACGATGTTGCGTTTAAAAGTTACTTCATTAACAATATATGTTAAGACCGTTAAGATATAAATCAATATAAAGGAAATAGCCATACGGTCCAAGCTTGGATCTTAGGCAGCTCAATATAATTATTTTCAATATGTATTTAATACGCGTATTTTCCAACATATTAAACTGCGCGCCGATTATTTGTCGGACTTAAAACACAGCTATTGTTGGAACATTAGAAATAATTATATTGAGCTGCCTAAGATCCAAGCTTGGACCGTATGGCTATTTCCTTTATATTGATTTACTTCATTAAGTTTCCATAAATCTTATATGCATTGTGGTATAAATATCAAAATAAAAAAATTCTAGCATTTTTTACATCTATATGTTTGTATGTATATTTGCGTGGGTATAAAATGTGTACAAATTACAACAGCAGTTCGAACACAAAACTTGCTATTGTAAAAGTACATTTAACAAATAGTAACAAACACAGTAGGAAAAATTGGAATCATGTCATTTGATAAAAACTATAGTAACACTCTATGTGATCTCTTACATATATTTTTTTCAACAATAGATTTCGTACAATAAGCATCTCTATTATATATACATAGGTATTATAAATTCCTCTCATCTCTCTCTCTTTTCGAGATAATTTTCTAGTATAAAATTTCCTCGCGGGAAAAATATTTCCATATAGATAAAATGCCCACATAGAGATATGTTAAACGATCAAACAACTTTCCATCCAATGCTAATTGCTTCGCAATACTTTATGCGAACGGCCGTTTTATCCGGATAGACGGGTAAATTCCACGCCGAATAACTTTCCAACAATCATGGTTATTTGAAAACAGAATTGCCGAGATATTCGCGTTGCAATCTTCTCACGGCAGATTAGTCAAACGCATGACTTTTTCACAATACCATCGTATACAATTTATTTTCGTACAAAATAAATAGGATAAGCAATATAAATCAATGAATGATAGGTTACTGAACAAATATACAATAAATTTTTAAATTCCCCAAAGATTGAAAATATGAGTATAAATAATTATATATAATTTTTGAAAAAATACAGAAAGAAGAAGAACTATATACATATATGCAATAAATATTAATTCAAAGCCTTTTTGTAAAGAGCCTTTCTGTATAATAAAATAGATTATTACAAATAAAGTAACTACAAATTGGAGCAATTACAAATGGAGTAGTTACAAATTAGTATTTATTGCGCACCTTGAAATATAATAATAGACGCACAAAAAAAAAAAGAAGAAAAGAAACCAATCGGCCTTTGTTACGAAACGAGAATGAATGGGACTTTTCGAGATACGCGACCTTCGTGGTATTTCCGGGACCATAAAGCCGCATGCCTCGCGTTTCTATTATTATAATGTTTATTCTGTCCTCGCGGAAAAAATAGACGGGCAATAAAGGCGAATGCGCAATCAGGAAGCCAACGCAGCGAAAGTAAGATGAAGTCGCTCATCGCATCGCGTCGCGTCGGTCGGTGGAGAGAACGATCCGCCCGTAATGTTCGCGAAAACGACAGTAGCAATTTCCCCCCCGTCGCGTCGCTGCGAAAATCACGGCAATCAATAACGACGCATTTTTCAAAGTGGTCGGATGTCGCCGACCGGAGTTATTTTTTTTATGACGCAGCACTTCCCCTTTTTATATCGAAAGACGCGATAACTATATTTACGTGTATCTATATTGTACACAAAGAACTACAATTGTGTGCACATTGCAAATTGCTATACTCTTTTTTAAACGCGATTATACTTTCTTTACGTCAATCGATGTTACGTCATCTCACAATTCTCTATATAAAATAATATTAAAGTGAGATAAAATGAATTAAAAAATAGATATTTTATGAGATATTTCATATTTTTCAAAATATACAAAAATAAAATCTCGTAAATGTAAACTATTGATTTTTTATGACTTTATTTTCATGTTTAAACAGAAAAAAACCAGAGTGATCAAATTGTATAAAAAATCATACAATGCTCGGTAAAAAAAGTATATATCTATTGTATAATTTTAATATTTCATACCTATACAACGCGCGTATTTTATAAAAAAGCTGTTACATATGTATATCATATTACTCCATATTTCCTCGCTGTAAAACTTTTATATAAAACATTCTTTTTTTCAAACATGAATAACAACTGAAGTAATTACAATGATATATTAAACGTCTATTTTGTATATCTGAAATATAATGGAAATATATTTATTTCAAAAAAGTAAATTTCTGTTTCAAGAATTTTTCATTTATATTTGAATCTTTTAACAAAATTTGTCAATCTTTATTGCATTGCAAAATTCAATGTAAATAATTATTACTCTCTCTCTTTCTCTCTTTATACAATAAAAAAGGAGTAATATATCTTACATATCGAGTCTATTCTCTTAAGCAGCACTTTTATCAAAGTTCTGCTTTTTATTCTTATTTTCTGATTTGTCAGGAATATCAACTGTTTTTTAACAAAACGTTTGGTTGAAAAAGTCTTAATTTCGCAAAATTGGTTTTTTTTTTAAATTATTGCTTGGGATATGTGTGTGCTTCAGCCTATAGGTTGACAACTTTCATCGCAGCGAAAAAGATATGTATCTTTAGAGTTTAGAGGTCTCTTTAAATAAATGTAAAAGTAATTTTAGTCAATTCTTTCGTGCTACTATTTCTTTTGTGTATGTGTGCTTCTTCCAATACCCTGAAAACAAACCTTTCTTGGCTAAGACGTAAAAGTGTTCAGAAAAAAATATTATTCACGCAAATAATATCTCATTAAGGCTTCCAAGATCCAGTCTTGGCCAGAATTGGCGTTCTTCTTTAATTGATTGCAAACCATTCTTATTTAGAATTAAAAAAATGTAATATGGTGCAGTTAAAGGGAGAACAGATCTATTGTTAAGCTCGAGCACAAATGTCATTCGTCCAGACTGGACTTGTAAACTTTTTACTCCAATCACAACGTCTCTGATATCGTATCATGTTATCTCCCATGAATAGATAGAACCGAGGATAGAACCAATCTATTTTAACTCAACTTCTTTAAAATTAACTTTCTATCAATTTCAATCATTTCCTTCTTGCATGAATAGCTTGTGGAGCATAATAACAACTCTTTCTCCTTCCTCTTTCTTTACTGATATATTACTTCGCTTCCCGCAAAAATTCACAAAAATTATCGTAGCGAGTAAGATCACGATCCCATGTCGCCATAAAACTAAATTATCTTTCACTGAACTCTTCCATTGATCGTTATTGACAACAAAAGATTGACAATCATCGTGTCATATATGTACATCTAAATCGATTAGCACGTAACATGATAATAATCTGCAACCGATAGTTCACTAAAATAATAATTAAACATATATTGTATATACAAATATATATGTAACATATTATGTATATGTATCAAGATTATTGGATTACAGTCATCGTATCTCCAGAGACCAGCAGATAAAAAACTCAAATTTAATACGTTATATTGCGTAACATCACCAATCGACCCAACCAAATGCACTGAATGGAGCATGGAGCACAGCGTACCGTCCTTCCTGTCTCTCGTTTTGTCACGCACTATCGAACGCGATATGCAACGCAACGACGAAGGCGAAGGCGACGGCAACAGCAACGACACGGGACGCGTCGCGACGCCCGTCGACGACGCACTGGCCAGCAGCCGTGAGCCGAGCAGCGTCCGCGTCGCGACGACACGTAAAACGCGTACGGGAACACCAGGCGACAGGCGACTGCCGGCGTGCCGGCCGAAGCCGAAGCCGAAGCGCGAGACGAAGCCTTAGCCGACGAGGGTTTCCACTTTCCTCGCGTTCGCGTATGGCGAAAGGAAAGGGGGAAGAAAAAGAGGGGAGGCACGTTGGAAACGCGCAGGCGCGTGCGGACTGCGGGCAGCCGGGCGCCGTTTCATTCTCTAGAGATGCTCGATCCTCGATCCCGCCGGTGCCGCCGGCCGGTGGCCGTCACGACGTCACCATAGGGACAGGGACTAGGGAGTCTAGGGACCGTACAGCGACCATCCGAACCGGTCCGCTGGAGATGGACCGACACCGTCGCGGGCATCTGTTACATCTGGACGTCTGGAGTCTGGAGTCTGGAGTCTGGACCGTCCTGTCATCCATCCATCCATTCTTCCCTCTCTCCCTCCCTCCCGCCCACCCTTCTTTTCTCCCTTCCTCATCGTCACTGTCCTCGGAGGGAGAGCATATTAACGAATGTCATGAACAAGCGAATAGTTATAGGAATACTTTGATGTTGATATTGATATTGAGGGCCGATACGTGAGAACTGGGTATGACTCGGTACTAAAATAATACATCCCGGATCAAAAATTTTTCATATACCTACAGATATAAGTATATGTATACAGGGTGTCCCAGGAGGAAAGGTCAATACTCTAGGAAGTGATAATATCGGTCATTTTAAGCAAAAATGTTCATATGAACGAGTGTCCTATTCCAAACGGTTTTCGAGACAGAGCTATTTAATTGAATGTACCGTTTGTTGCAGAGATATACAGGTCAGTATGACGGGTTACCCATACAGTTGCAAAATTACCGATAAGAGAGATACTACGTACTGTTTCTAATTTATTGTTCAAGTGACAAATTTTTTTACAGCTTATAATAAATTTCCTAAAATTCCATGGTCAACATTAATGCATTTATTAATTCTTTTGACAACATGGCGTGTTGCTCGTCTGACAATGAGTACATCGTGACGTAATTTCTTTACCGTACAAAATTACCTTTTACAAAAAGGTAAGAAAAAAGTGCCAAGTACACGCGTGGTGTATGTATCTTGAAAAAACCCCAGGAAAAACCTATATCTTTGTACCTCGAAAAAACCCAAGTAGTACATATCACAAAATTGCGTTACTTTATTCAATCCAAGTGCGATTACACTAGTTTACAGCCAAAATGTACATTCAATGCCACTATTTTTTTTCTATGTATTTTGGCCCGTTAAACTCGGAAATCACATAGAAAAATTTTTTTATGGATTGGTTTCTTTGGTTTTTTGATTTTTTGTACCTTCACTCAATTGCTCATAACTCCGGTATTTATCCATAGATTTTCTTCCTCAATAGCTTGTTTTCTTCGTAAAAGTACGACCTATACGCAAACAATAAGAAACTGGACATAATTTGACGTTTTCTATTTTTGCATGGTAATACAGTGAATTTTCTATTTTTATAATTTATAAATAAAAATAGAAAATTCACTCTATCGCCATGCAAAAATAGAAAACGTCAAATTATGCCCAGTTTCTTATTGTTTACGTATAGGTCGTACTTTTACGAAGAAAACAAGCTATTGAGGAAGAAAATCTATGGATAAATACCGGAGTTATGAGCAATTGAGTGAAGGTACAAAAAATAAAAAAAACCAAAAAAACCAATCCACAAAAAAATTTTTCTATGTGATTTCCGAGTTTAGCGGGCCAAAATACATAGAAAAAAAATAGTGGCATTGAATGTACAGAAAATTTTTTTTATTTTGTAGTGTTATTTATTAAAAAAAAGAAATAATATCTAAATTGCGCCAATTACATACATACATGTTATCTCAAAAAATAATTGTACTTTTAAAAAATTAAACCCAATAGGTAGTATTTTTATAAAAAAAGAAAGAAGAAAAATCCAAATGGTACGTATCTATGTGTATTCCTATTAAAGGGAAAAAAATAATATAAAATTTGAAAAATTTTAGTTAAAATAACTTTTACTTGGCGCGAGACACTACCGTGTCTCTTGATGAGGGTAATAACATCCATTATTTGAGCGAGCAATTCGTATCATTCTTCTTCTGAAAAAATGTATCACTTAAACAATAAATTAGAAGCAGAATAGCATCTCTTTCTTATCAGTAATTTTACAACTGTATGTTCAAATAGCTTTATATCTCGGAAACCATTCGGAATAGGACACTCGTTCATATAAACATTTTTGCTTAAAATGACCGATACTATCATCTCTCAGAGTATTAACCTTTCCTCCTGGGACACCCTGTATATTTATATACCTATGTCCATATGTTTCTCTTTTCTTGTATAATCTCTATTCGTAACATACAAAAAAAATAATAAAAGAAAAAGTAATTTTTTCGTTGTTTTTTGTTGTAAAAAGTGAAGTTTGAGGAAAGGAGAAGAAACTGCCCATATATAGTCATATAAATGTAATAATCGTGTATAAAATATGATTATATATGATTATATGTACAATATTGTAAAATCGTAACTTTGCTTTTTGTAAAAAAAAACGATGCAAAAATTATTTTTCTAATTATTTTTCCTATATACCTATACAATATACCACGGACAGAGATTATACCAGAGAAAGAAAATACATATGGACACATTTTACAATTATAATTATGTGTATATATATTTATATATATTTTTTTATATAAACAATTTTTTACCAAGCTACGAATATACGTGTTAAAAATCTTTTAATATTGAAGAATTTTTATCGTATCTGAAATTATATAGGTAATAATGTTTAAAATATTATCACAATTTTAAACATTAATATTAAATATTATTATATTTAATATTAATGTTTAAAATTGAGATATCGTGTGATATCACAATTTTAAATAAAAAGATATAGTTATATGTATGTGGGTGTGTTTTTTTAAGCATATACACACGAACATGTACCTATTTGTAATATTTGCGCAACATAATTTCTGACGAATATAAAGTAAAAATCTTCAAATTTTCGCAAATGTTTGAGAAAATTCTTACATAATTATAGACATATAGAGACTATCAAACATATATAATCAATCGACAAAAATATTATTTATAAAGAAAAATAAATAAATAAATCTAGACTGCAGAATAAAATTTTTTAATAGTTTCGTTTTTGATAAAAATTTCTTTGGGAACGGAAAAATTAATTTTCTGATTTTCAAAGTTATTTTTCTCGAAAACGGAGCTTTATATGAATAAATTTTTTAACCATTCTTTAACCGTTTTTATTTCATTTTATTGGATTTACTTCATGTACGTGATTTTTCTATAAAAATGCAATTTTCTATAGTTATTTGAGTTTACCGATATAATTTCTATGTTTTATCGGACAATAAATTCGTATCGAATATAAATTCGGGCTAGTACCGTGAACGAGCAATAAGGACGCGAAAGCTGTTTTGCATCCAGAAGTTGCGTTTGCAGCGATATTGTATTGAAAGCACTGAAAATCGCACTGTATAATATAAATCGACCTGAAAATCACGCCGCGAAACATATACTTATCCGGTGGCAATGTCGACACGCACTGATTATCAACGCATACCAATATACATACATATATTCTCTCTCTAATGATGTTCTCATATCCTATATAGGATATTCCAAAAAACCATGCAATAAATTTCGCTTTGATAAAAACTGCAACTGTAATTGTTGCCGAGAATTAATAAATTATGACAGTAGATAATAACTTCGCGAACAGGAGAGATATACATTGTTTCTCAGGAAAAATTCAAGTCCACAGGAAAGATGAATTTTCTAGAATACCTTGTACATACAGGGTGAACAACATACTTTTGTCCATACCATTAATGCGATGTAAGTTTTATGTCTAATATTTACTTCTTGAAAGAGACAATTGGTAAAATGTATGATATAATCATCGTGTAAGCTATTTAAGTTTGCTTAAAATGAAAAGATTCAATTATTCCGCTGTAGACCGGCGTGAGTTATGCGGTTCACTCTGTATATATCGCTGCACGTCTCGCGAATGGGGTGGCAATAAAAGCTTTTTCTTCCGGCGGTGGGGCGAGTAGAGAGTTTCTTTCGTGCCCGGCGAGTGGAAATCGTAAATGCTTTTCGCGCTCGGTCGGTCTGTTCAACCTTCTGGAAACCACCTGATTCCACACGCAGTTTCGATACTGCCCAGTATAAAGTTGCTGTCACGACTTGAAGTCAGTAACAGCTCTTATACCTACATATATGTTATTAAATGCCAAGTTTCCCTTTTTCACGCACAATTAAAAATTTCACAAAGTGTTTGCAGTCAATTTCAGATAAATGGTAGTTATGTTTTTCTTAAATATAATCAATAATCCCAAAAATCCAAATTATGGCAAATTAATATCATATTAATGTTATTACATTTTTAGAGAATAAAAAATGTAGTAGTATAAAAATAATTAATTATAAATAGATAATAAAACAGAAAATAATAACGTAATAAGATAGCAGAGAAATATATACATAAACCCATACAGCATGCATGTCCAAAGTCGGGACAAAAGATGTCGTAAAGACATCTTTAAGACATGTTTTAGACGTCTTACGATATAATGTCAATGACGTCTTTAAGATGTCTTATATCCCGATTTTGGACATGCTGTCTGGGAAGCTTGTGTATATGTGATAAGATAAAAAATATACGAGGATTGTAAATAAAGTGGCGGCAATACTGTGTGTGTCATAAGACGTATTTGGTACTCTCTAGTATTATACTATTGATCTATATGGGTGCCAGTTGCATTCATTGTACATTTACAGTTTACACAAGGCGATAGCCCATTCGAAGGTGACTTTGTGTGGGGAAATCGTCAAATACAACTGTATGTGCAACGTCCTAAAGTATGAAGGCGTTGACCTATCTTGCGACGGCCCAATATGATAAGACACTGTTGCCACAGGCTTCCCGAAAATCACGATAAGAGCCTGTCCAAATCGACTTGCATAGTTGCATAACTATGTAGTACATAAGGAAAATTATCCAATCGCATTTTACGCGCGTCCTTAACCCTCTATTACCATTGTTCAGCAAATAAACGTTAGTACTCCCGTATGAGCTCCGTGCCGCACCTGTACGTGTATCATTGATTAATGCGGCGTTGTTTTATTTTCAGGTAACATAGTCTTAAGCCCGTATGACATTACGGATTGAGATTGAGATTGGATTGAAATTTAATCAATCATAATAAAGAAAACAATCTCAAAATCCGTAATCTGGTACGGCCTTTATAAGAACAAGAGGATGAGACATCGACTGATTCATCGATTTGCTTAGTAAAGCTTAGGTTTAGCAACAGCGCGAGTTGCATCGACTACATGTATTTGCTCTCGCCATGAGCGCTCATATGTATCGCTACTTCCAAAGTCAAATCTAATTGTACTAACAAATTTTTGGAAAACATGCAAATATAATCTAGAAGCTTGTAAGTGAAAAGTCAAAAATAAGTTTTAGAGCAAACTTTTATGTCACATCTATGCAATTAAAAAAATAACATGTGAATTTAACGTTTGCCTCATACAAGATATAGAAATGAGATTGGATAATTTTCTGTATGCATATAGTTATATGCGACTAATGCAAGCTTGTCTGGATAGGCTCTCTCACTTGTCACTTGTAGTTTTATCTTTTGCAACCTTGATCTCGATCCAGGATCGTTATTCTAGTCTTGTGAATATACTTTAGAGCGTTACACATACAGAATTGTATTTGACGACTTCTTCACACGAAGTCACTTTTGACAGAATGGGCTGTGTCGCGTTATGTAAATATACCTTATGTGAATGCAACTAGCATGCATCTCTACAAGTGAATAGTAACCTAGAGTTACCAAATACGTCTTATAATAGTGTTGCCACTACCTCATTTACAACCCTCGTACACTATTGTGTAACGGCGTAAGATAATAACTCCAATTATAGATCGTGTCTAATCATATGAATCATTCAATGGGTATGAATTGAATATTTAGTGATGACAACTCAACGTAACCCCATTAATTATGTAACCCTCAGAAAGATGCAGCCTATTGGGATTGGTGGTTTTGACATCACAAGGCAAGATGGCCGAAGAGAGTAGGCCACTTAGCGCACTTAGCCTACAATACGACGTGTGCGCGTATTGGGATTGGCGGTTGTAACGCATTTGTAACGTCACGAAGGCAAGATAGGCCGGGTTTCGATAGTCACTGCCAGTACTTAAAATCTATAGTGTACGTAACGTAAACTATAAATTTTCAGTACTGGCAGTGAATATCGAAACCCAGCCATAGCCGAAGAGAGTAGGCCGCCACCAGATGGCGAATTGCAGACAATCAATCCCAATAATCAGAAGAAATAATTTCCACGAACTTTGATCTGATTCTCTCGATCAACAAAGCTCGCGGGCTTTTTGCAATTCGGCACGAGGCTCTTTGCGAGTGATCGTTTGTCTTCCGGTTTCCCGGCGTGATAACTTTTTCTCACGGCAAAGCGGACGGGTGAGCGTGGGTTTTCGAAAGGGGAATAAGTTCGATACTTGCTCGCGCCAGTAAAATCCATGCCCTCGCCACAAATCTCTTCCGCCCCGGCGTGCTTCTTGCTTCTTTGAGTCGGTCCCTCGTAACGTCCCTCCTAATCCGCGCGCGCTCTCTTCGCGACTTAAGAATATCTATGTACTCTTTCAGCCAAAGAAGTGCCACCAGCCGGATGGATCAATGCCGAGATGAATGGCGCACGAGCATAAAAGTGAGACTTTGTGTGGAATTATAGTTGACGCGATAAAGAATTATTTTTCTAGAGAAGATGGAAAAGTTGAATATATAAATACGTGATATAAATGATTTCAGTAAAAGTAATTATAACAAAAATAATAATAAAACATAATAGGAATAATAATATTAACAATACAAATTGGTAGTAAAAGTATGAGAAATAATTATATGATGATAAACGCTTTGAATAAAAACGATAATATTTATCGAGTATAAATATTAAATCTTGACAAACATTAAAAAATTAATTATAATTATAAAAAAATATTGAGAGAAAGATTAAGAAATATTATTATAATGATAAAAGTAGGAAAAAGAGCTAGAATGTTGATAATTGAAAACTTAATTATCCGACAATGAAACTAATTGTATATTTGAGTTATTGCTGAAATAATTTTCGCAATTGAGCGTCACGTATTTTTCTCATCGTTAGACAATGTTGCGCATTGAATTTACATTAAGAATAAATCGTAGTCGACTCGTTGTATTTCCTCTCAAGTACAATGTGATCGTTCTAAGTATAAGGAATACGAGATCGAGGACTCAGGTGCAGAAAAATTCGTGTAAACTTTCTCGTCTCCAAAGTTTTCCCTGAAATTTCCACAGCCGACCGGAGGTAAAAATATACCATTTTCGTGGATGAGGCGAAGAGGGAGAAGCGGCAAGAGGACGGAGGTTACAGACTTCATAAGAGTATAAATTCAAGGGATTACGCGCCGCTCAAATCGTCAAAGTCCAGCCGGGTTATACGAAGCTCTCATCATTATTATAGACTGCCAAAACTTCAATCGTGCATTCCACGTTTCTTAAAGTATAAAAAATGAAAAGCATGATATGTAGAGGAAAGTTCCCTATTATGAGATAGGCTCCTAATATGCGATAGCGAGGTTTCTGCTAAACTAATAGGCCCTATCAGTTGGTTCCACCATGAACTTATTGCCCTTGGGGTAAAACCTATTTAGTGTAAGATTCATTGTTTGATCGTGCGTGTAGTCGTTGTAGAGAAAGAAATTGTGAAATTGGATGTTGTCAAGTGCCATGGATATGAGACTTTAAACCTTGTTTATTATATAATTAATAAATATTTGGCAATGAGTTCTGCATGCAGCGATAGAGTAAGGTTGTATTAATAGGAAAATACGGGATATGTTGAGTTGCTCAATTGTAGAGATTAGATTTGGTGATCGCGAAACCGCAAGGCGTGGGGCTCGTAACATGAGATACTCAGGGTACTCCTGGGTTGCTGGAGTATGAAAGTTATTGTACAGTAATAAAATAAGAGAAAATACTATATTAACGTTAAGGAAAGGTTTATACGAAATTATAAGTGTATGCTGACCTTGATTTGAGGGGGAAGGATGGAGGGGGCAGATTAGGTACAATATTGAATATAAGTGTGTTTACGAATGTTGCAAATGTGCTTCTCCATTACATTTGTCTTTCAGAAACATTAAATAAAGTTCTCTAATTACAATATGATGTATTTTGCACTTTATTAGCGATTTCCCGGGGTTTCTCATATTAAGAGCACACTTTTTCGATTTTGCCGAAAGCTCATTTTTAAAATTTTTCTAATTTTCATAAAAATCAATATTAAAATTAAATTTTACATTTCAGCATCTTAAAGCTTATTAAATTCCCTTCGAAATAACCTACTATATTTTTCAAGTCTGCCCATAGACTTCTGGCAATCACACAAAATAGATGTGGTATCTCATAATCGGGGACTTTCCTCTACGTTGCAGAAAAATGTTATATAACCACGTAGACGTACTTTTTTAAATGATGAAAGGAACGGAAAATGGTAAGAGAGAAGAAGACTTTTTCTGTTTTTCATATAAAGTTGTATATATCGGAATTATTTTATCGAAAACAAAAAATTTTGGATTAACGATAATTCAATTTGTACAACAAAAGTCGTATACGTTATTTTATAGATTTAATTTTAAATTTTTAATTCTCATGCAATTTTTTATGTTATAATTTTTTATTTTTTATTATGTAATACTAAATTTGAAATTATTAGCCTTAAATTTTATTTTTCAATTACAAATCCTAATTTTCATTATTAAATTTAATTAATTTTAATCTTTAATGATTAAATTGAGAATCGTAAATTTACGATTTACGATTAAGTTCTATGCAATTTCGCTCTTTATCAAAGTACGAGCTAAAAGTTGAAGAGGGCTGACAAATGCCAAAAAATTCCAGTCGACGAGGTAGTCGACCCAAAGGATCGTAAAGAGATCGTGAAAAACCGTCTGCCCTGTCGTTTTCGAGCGAGTGTGGGATTCCCCGCGTGCGAATTTTCCATTGGAGCTTTTGCTCTTTTTCCTCGCTCCATAGCACGAGAAAAAGAGATAGGACCGCAGAAGCAAACGAAAGGGGACGCAGGGGAGAATAATGGGGAAACGAGTGTGCTGTCGAGTAATCACCTCTATATGCATATCACGCGAGCGATGAAAATAATATCTCAACGAGAGAGATGTTGCTTTTCCATTTTTATAAAACATAAAGATATACCTACATAATCGATATGAGATGTTTGCAGAGGCTAGTTTTTTCTCCCTTTCTTACATAATATTTATTATCTATATTTCTTCAAATTAAAAAAAATATATTTTTTAATATTATATATTGTGTATTAATTATAATAATTTACGATATGTATATTATAACTATACCAGATTATTCGTTATTAGGGAAAACTAGTTCCCCTTATCCTCTCTCTCTCTCTCTCTCTCTCCCCCTTTCTCCCTTTTTCTCTACATTGGTATGAAATGCTGAACGAACGAGAACAAGTTTCTTTTAGATTAATTGCACAGTTAAAAAAATAATCTGACATGAGAGACTATCGTTATAACGAAGCAATCAATAATTTAACTGCGACAATAAAAACTACGGGCATATCATTTTCAGGTATTTCAGCATTATAATCGTGATTAAAATTCGTGATTAAAACAATTTCTAGTTTTCAACGAAGTAATCGCGTGCAACTGCAATGCAATGGGAAGACTGCGTGCATAACAATTAACTGTTTTCTCCGCGTTGCTGATGTTTCAGGGAATATATAGGCTAACGGACTTTCGCGGCCGCAAAAACTTTAGTATTCGTCGACACGCGGCCGACGAATTTGCACAACGCGCGGGGATTCGCGTGTATGCACAAGTGTGCAATTTGTACATGACACGCCAGTTTTTGTCGGTGAGTCGCGACGAGTGGTCAGGAAATAATGCAACAAATTTTTCTCATCCATTACAATTCATAAGCTTATTACTTTAGAGTTAAATCATGATTAAATCATTAATGCAATTTAATTTAAGTAGCATAATAATGAAATTAATGAAATATTAATAATGAGATACTTTTAAAAATTAATACGAATATAGTTTTAATAAAAAATAAAGAAATCTCACTTTTAAATATTAATTTTTTTTATTATATTAAAAAGTTACTGTTTAAAAGTGAGTATTTCTTCCTTTTATATAAATGAAATTTGAGAAAATATATGGATATGGGAATATTTTTGCTGATATCAGCTCCCTCGCTAGTCTTTGCCGAGTCGCATCAAATCGAAGGAGAGGCATGTCATTTGGCATTTTCAATGCGACACGAGATTTTCCGATTCAAAAAGCAATCAGCCAAGACCAAAGGCGGTAGAAGGTAGAAGGACAGACGAGCGTCGCTGCGTACGTGACGCGATTTCCCTCCGCACGAGTTTAGGATGATTTTCCCCCTCGCTCTTTCCCCTGCGGGGACGGCCGTCGCTCTTTGACAGAGACGAAGTTCGAGATATGACGAATCGCGCCAGCCAAGGAAAAAATGGCAGAAAACGTTAAGGCGCGTGGCAGACGACAAATCGTCGCGCAGATGCGAGGCGATATACGGCGATACCGCTACGCTAAGTCTTCCTCTTCTCTTGTCTTCTTTTCTCTTCCTTTCTGGGCCAGCCAATTCACCGTTTATATTCACACACTCTCTCTCTCTCTCTCTCTCTCTCTCCCTCTCCCCTTCTCGCCCCCCTCTTTCTCTCTCGTTTTACCTCGACAAATAAGATCGTGGTGAACGAACGAGCCGATATTTATCACGAGATGCCTATTACCGCCGTGCGGGAAAGGCGAGCGATTTTATTGCCGATTCGTCTCGACTCAGAGCGAGGCGAGTTCCGGAACGTGCAATAAAATTAATATCTGTGCTTATCTAAGATATCCGCGCGCGTAGACGTGACATTGCCGCTTGCGCGAAGCGACTTGCCGAGTTTCTGACCTGGAAAATAACTCGAGAGATAAAAAAATAAAGAAATAAAAATAGTGATGAATATTGATTTTATTCATAGATACGGTCATTTATAAAATAAACCGTATTTTTGGTATTCATAAAATAATCGTAATCAATTTTCCTTTTTTTCTCTTTACATTTCTTTTTTTGTGATATTTTTTATACAGATTCTTCAGTTAATTTAGAGTACCTACATTAAAAAATATAATGCAATGGAACTTCGGTATATAAAGTCTCTTTTTAAAATCTCGTCATAATCTTATATCATTAATTTTTTCTCATAAAATAATTCAATGATATATTACTTCTTTATCAATACAAAGTTCTATCTTGTAAGTTTGTATATAATTATCATGATGTCATATGCGACCGTTGCGTTTTGTTTGAATTTAGCAGAAGCATTGCTTCGTATTTATTATTATATTAGTATAAATACAGTAATAAAAATAAAATAGAAATAAGCAATTTCTTTTATTTATTTAATGTTAATTATGATTTTGTCTTCAAAAGCATTCTATTACGTCACAATTTTTGAAAAATTTGAAAAATTTCATATAAGTATAAAAGGATTATTCTAATATACTCTACTATACCTACTATAACTAAGCTATATGACGTGCTAGAAAAAGTTTATTCCTGTTAAATTAAAAAGAAATCGCTAAAATCTCTCAACTCAAAAATTAAAATTAATAAGATTAATTATCGCGATAAAATATTTCTTATATTGCATATGTATATAGAAAATTATAAAGCTATTATTAATCCTCTAGGCCATACACTTTTAAATATTTTTTTGTACTTGGCGTATATTATTTAGTTTTGTAAGGTTTTTTTTAATAAGATATTAATATTTGCGATAATGTTAAAAACTATTTGACAAACATCAAGAAATTCGAAGACATGCAGATTTTCTTATCCGGCACATCAGGCGTTATGCATCTCGCCATTGCGCTACATATGCGCTTGTAATATGTAGGTATTACGTATCTGTGTACAGAAGCTTGTATAAACGCTTTGGAATTGCGCGCGCGCGCAACGGGTTCCACGTTTCAGAATAATTTAATTAGAGCCAGCGCATGAAGTGAAGTGCCAGGTCTTATCCCATGGGCTTAATAGCAAGCTCTCGCTACCGCTGGGCACCCCCGGGACGTATCTTTCCCAGAGAAAATTCTTCTGCGAGGAGCGGAGGGACCGCGACGGGAAACGCGTACCTACCACCGCGGAGAGAGATATCGCACGTGGAAATGCGTTTAATGAATTAATTAAGCGTTTATTATTTACGCTTTGTCGCGACGGTCTTTTTATTTCGTTGTTATCATCGTCGCCTTTTAGCTGTGTCTTATCATCTCAAAATCACGCTTTGATTGAAGGCTTTGTTTGATATTTTGAGATACTTTTAATCCTTTCAAGTAGGACGTGTCATATTTTACATAATTGATACATAATTTCTATGTTATCGGTTACCACTCCTTTATAATATATGTAGGCTATAAAAGATAAATCTATTTATCTTCCCTGGTAGAAATGTATGCAGTTTTCCTAGACGCCCTTCCAGTTACTGTCTAGTTTTACTCATTTACTGTACTTCTTATTAGTTGTATAACAATGCTGCGTAGGAAATGGACAATAACTTGATAGGAGTTTTATTCAATGACTAAAGCAGTTTTCCTGGTAAAAATATATGCAGTTTGCGTAGACACCTGCCCAGTTATTGTCTAGTATTAATAGGTTATTATTAGTGAAAATACTGCGTAGGAACTGGACAAAAACTGAACAATGTTTCACTGCAATGAAGTTAAAGCCGATTCTTTCCATGACATATTGTAAGTTTTATAACGTGCGCGTATTTGATACAGTTTATATAAAATTAATTTAAAAGATTGATTTAATAGTGTTAAATTCTTAAAAGATCTTAAAACTGCATGAAGAATGAGTAAACGTGTAGAAAACATAGAGCAAGGAAAAGGAAGTTGGAGGAAATAAGGAATATGAGAAGACAAAATTTTGTCGCAGAAATGACAATCAATAAGGATAAAATTATAAAATTAAAAAATAAAATAATAAAATTTAAATTTTTATGTTTGCACGTTACCTTTCATTAGTAATATTAACATATGTAATGTTAAAACATAAAAAGTAAAACTAAAACTAGTCCTTAAAATTGAAGGAAGATGTTATGGTGTTGGTGGTGTTAATGGTGCAATTCGAATATAAGAATAACATTAATGAAAAAATGTGTTATACTGCAGAAAATCTTTAGTACATAATATTATGCTTTTAGTACAATATATATTACGCACGAAAGATTTCCTGCACTATGACTCTCATTAACCTTAAAATTTTACATTTAGCAAGCATGCACAAAATATGAAATGGAGCAAAACTGCCCATTTCATGAGCTGCAGGCCTGCTTATTAATCAGTTGAATAGTCCATTTATTGTCCTGTTTTTGTTCAGTAAATAAATTTAGATTTTGCGCATTTTTTGTGCACAGTAACTGCAGGAAAAGCGTTACATCTAGATTGGGATCCCAAGTAGTTTTACTTCTCAGTTGCTAGACAGAAGCTAATATAACTGTCCAATAACTGCTCAAAAAATGCATGACATTTCTACAAGGGTTTATCTCTAAAATATTTTCATTAAAAAGAAATCTCATACCAAACATTGGATATTGTTTTCTGTAAATAAATTGTGCTGAGTTTTCCTCAGTTAACCACTTATTGCATTTTATGTATTACTAGATGACATAAAATATGTGTATTCAGGAAATTAATAGAGAACATATAATGTTTCATTATGTATATATATAAACGAGCTTGTAAAGCGCGCCACGAACCCATGTGACAACTGAAGACTTTCCTTTGTTCATACATGTACTATTTCCACATATATGTTACTCGTTTATGCCTTTCAATACTCAAAATAACTGCTATATTTTCCAAACTTTCTTTGTTAATAACTTTTTAACGAATAACGAGCGACGGCTAAAACCTTCTGAAGGTCACTCAGGAGGGTGACCTTGACAACATATGTCAAGGTCAAGGTTATCGGAGGGTGGTCCGTATTACTGTATAATTACCAAATTATATTTTTTAAAAATACGATGTAATATTCTTCTATAATATAAATGAAACTGGAATATGAATATGGAAATGTTGAAAAGAAATTTAAAGGATTATTTATCGCTAAAATTATCTTATTTATTAGTAAAAATATTTTTATCACAGGAATAGAAAATGTTGATTTAAGGGGTTAGGCCACTGTAGCGCGCATAAATTTTTAACATTTTTTTTTTGTAGGAAAAAATAATTTATTAATAAAAGCAATTACAGTGCTGTTAAATGTCATTAAAAAAGTATCTAAAAAAATTTTTTTCGAATTTTTTTGGTCATATAATGGTCGACTACAGGCAATTGATCGCTTGGCGTCTTTCAAATTGGCGTGACAAATAACTTCGACAATTTTCATCCGATTGACTTCAAATTTTGATATGATTTGTCTAATTACATTTCGCAGAGAAGTACGTAGAATATTTTCGAAATATTGATTTTTTCAAAAATGGTAGACATTTGAAGTAAAAAATAAAATTTGTAGTGAAAAATTTCGTATAAAACTGCTCGTAAAATTAAAAGTTTTTAATTAATCGAAAATATCCTACGTACTTCTCTGCGAAATGTAATTAGACAAATCATATCAAAATTTGAAGTCAATCGGATGAAAATTGTCGAAGTTATTTGTCACGCCAATTTAAAAGACGCCAAGCGATCAATTGCCTGTAGTCGACCATTATATGACCAAAAAAATTCGAAAAAAATTTTTTTAGATACTTTTTTAATGACATTTAACAGCACTGTAATTGCGTTTATTAATAAATTATTTTTTCCTACAAAAAAAAATGTTAAAAATGCACGTGATTTTATGCGCGCTACAGTGGCCTAACCCCTTAAATTACCCATTTGGAGTTCCTATAGGGTGATCATTATTCAGTTTCACCTTTCAGCGACACAATGTGCTAAGCATTGAAATGTATTTCGAGCAAGTCGGCGGACTCGCGGGACCGTGTCGGACACGAGGGCACTTTAAAAGCAAAACTTTTAATTAAAAAGTAACCATCGACGTGTGCCAAGGGCAGCCTCAAGCAATATAGATAAGCTGTGATATAAAAGTTTTCCAGAACCAGCGGGAATCCATGAGGACCACGACGACATTAAGGACCAATTCATACGGAAACTGTTAGCCTTAAATTCGTAAAACCAGATCTCACCCCTCTTTGACAAAACTTTTCGTCTATAATTTGCTGGTGATTTTAACGAGGCGAAAGCCGAAAAAGTTGTAGTATGACTACTTTCTTGTGAAATAATTTTCAGTAAGCTCCTTCAGAAAGAAAAGATACAATATCGTTTCCATATTTAGTATGTCTTTATATAATATGTGTGTATGTATATTGAATTAGAAAATAAAGAATAAAAGTTATGTATCTAAGAACGGAAAATTTACATATACATAAATATTTTATTATATTATATGTATAGAATTTAATTCAATTTTACCTCGTAATATTATTGATATATAAGATATAATCACGTCCTTAAGGAAAAATATAACACATTGCAGGGTTTTTATACACTATATAAATACCTATAATAATTAATTTAATTTAATAATAAATATTTTATTTAAATACATGATAGTAATATTAATTATCGTAAAAATACGGTTATTTATTTATTTATTTGAGAAATATAAAACAAATAATTATGTGACAAATGATCTGGGCAATCAATTCGTAATTTGTATGCGCATTTTCGACTAATTTTTTTCCCAAGCAAAGTAAACGGAACGACAATGTTACGAGCTCTCTTAATTACGGTTACGGGATTGCATTGGGGGTTCGAATCGAGGGTTCTCTAACGAGACGTCGTTATGGTGCCGGTGAATGTATTCCGCTTATGTTACTGGCTAATATGCAAGAAGCAACTTTCAAAATATAACGCAAAAGTCCATTCGCGCAGATATTCAATTACATTTATTCCCGTTTTATCTTAACCATAAAGGGAGGAAGAAAGAGAATGGATTATATCAAGCGTTTGGCTTCCGTCGTTGCAATTTTAGGTGAGTGAATTAATGTATTGCCATTTAAATTATACAATTATTTTATTTATTGTAAGATAAAAAATATTTTTAAGATCATAAGAAATCTAGTAAACCATGGTAAAAAATATGTATAATGTAAAGAGCGAGCTCATCGATTTTAATGATTTTTATATATATTACCATTCTCCCTGTACTTCCAACTCGAAAAAATTCTAATCTATCCCAAACCTAATTTTAACTTTTAAATTATAAAAAAGTTTTATTTATCAATCGTCTCTCCTCCCCCTCTTATAATCCTAATCTATATCTCTATATCCTAATTTATCTTTTATTTATTTTGCTCATTATTTAAGTTTCGATCGCCACCTCTCGAAAGATAATGGCAATCCACCGAGAGTGTCTTTAGAGTAGTTTAGAGTATCTTGCCAAGAGAACTTCTCTAGATAGCCGCGTTCGGGATCGGCGTTAAATTGTAAGTTCCGTATACCTATGTGGCGCACAGATAGGTATATGCAGAGGCGTCACGTACGACGCTCGAAATCGAGCAATACGTTGGATGAGAAGTTAAGTTCCTCTTAATTTAGTTTTTTGTACTTATTATTTTATTTCTTGTTTATATTAACTATTTTACTTAATCTTTTTTTCTTTTATATTTAATGTCTTATTTTAAAACATTACATAAAATTTCTTATGAATGTTATTTCTTTATAAATAATATGTATATATATGATATTTATGTATGACATTCAATGTATATTTAAACGTGATGGACACACCGTGCTCACCCATCACTCTTCTCAGAAGTCCGCTTTCGGGATGGCTTGTAGTGCTTAATTAAAACGGGGTATCGACATCCTACCTCCTGTGCATCCGTAGGGTCGCAGGAGGTGGTACCGCACCGGCCGAAAACGAAGGAAACTAATAAAGGGTGCGATTCATTTTTTTCCTTCCTTCTCCCTGACAGAACAGCAGACGACGACGACGAGATATCGAGCTCGGAAGTCTTCGCGATCGATCCCGTGGACCGGAAGCCATGAGGGAGGACAATTTATATCCTCGATAAATTCCTTTTCGCTTTCATTAGCGGTCTTGTCCGGCCTATGCCACCCCCACAAAGGAATGATGGTATACGATCAGAGGAAAGATTTAGAGTCCTTCCCCGTCTTCAAAATGACTCATTCGATTGAATGCAACGCGAATTTGAATGATGACATTGTAAATTGTGCACACAGCTAGCCTTAGAGACTATAAAGTTTTAATGTAAAAAATTGAAATTGATATTTTTAAATTATAATCACATAAATTTTTATATAATTTAAAATATACAAATTTTTATTTAAAATTTTTTGATCTTAAAAATAAAATAGAAATATTATAGAATAAAGATTAAATATACCAAGAGAGAAATATCTTCTTCACGTACATAGATTTTATTTTGTAAACTTTATTGTCTTATTTATTTATCTTAGTTTATTTGGATGATAACTTGCTCATTATGTATATTTAATATATCTATAGCTTTGTTAATTTGTTATCTTAATAGATTAAAAGGTAAATCGGTAAATTTTCCATTATGAAAGATATCTATGATTTTATCATAAGTATATCTTAAAGAGTAAAAAACTTGATAATTCAATAAAATCATATACGCATATTATAAATATTTTGAAGTGTAAAAAGATTGACCCACGTATCACTGAAATTATTGAACTTTCTCCGGGTTTTTTTTTGTATGTACATCTCATGCTGCTATTTCTTGACGAACAAAATTCTACAAGCTTTCTTTCTGTTAATTTTGTCGTTACGAATAAAAATCTTCGAAGACATTTAAAATCTTAACAATTCATATTTTCACACAGGTTAACAGATCCGTGAAAATCGCGACAAGAGGAACAATATAAATTTATTCTTTAGTTACGTGGATTCTCGGAAAATCTTACGGTTCTCAGACGGTAACGGAAACAACGGCGATGTCTTCCTACCTCGAAAATCGAGATCTTCCCTCAGTAAATTTAATAATCTCTCAAAATGGGCACGCCAACTTCCATTCGATGCGCTCGTTTAAATATGCACCGAACAATTTCCGAATACCAAGTATCCCCACCTCGAAGTCGAAGAAACCCGCTCCCGGGAACTCGATTATGCCCGGAATTAATGGTCGAAATTAAATCCACTTCCCAATTAGAGACTTGGTATCATTAAAAGTTCTTATTAATTATGAGACATAATTATCGGTCGACAATGGTCGTTTTCGCAAAGGGGAAAATTCATGGAAATTCTAGAAAGAAATCAAGGGTAAATGACAATAAATGTGCATATCCTCTTGAGAAAACGAGTCGACATAAGTTACAGTTGACAATTATAAAAATATATAAATATACGTGTAATATTTACCTACGATTGGAGATTATATAATTTGAAAAAGAAATTATCTTTGTTGACATAAAAATAAACTCTATCGATATTTTTTTACATTTCTGTTTATATTTTATAGTTTATAGATTGTTTATAATCATTTTCGGTGCAATTTTGTTTTGAAACGAGTTGTACAAAATCAGCGTTATTGCAAAATAAATTGTTTAATAATGCAAATCTTATGCTTATGAGCTTGAAATTAAAATATTGTCCTTTAATTTTGGCCTATAATCATAAAATAATAAATATATATCATCTACATATATATACATATACATATATGTATACCTATATCATGCATGTATGTATGTTAGAGGATAAATAGCCGAAAATTAAGATCGGAAACTGAGATCTCACCTGATGATGTGCTGATTGGTGGACCGCAATAAGATCGTGGTGTACTTGGTGATGAGCATCCTTCC
Source organism: Leptothorax acervorum (assembly GCA_035220615.1). Taxonomy (NCBI): domain Eukaryota; kingdom Metazoa; phylum Arthropoda; class Insecta; order Hymenoptera; family Formicidae; genus Leptothorax; species Leptothorax acervorum. Next base: position 15,671 of record JASTWQ010000331.1, on the reverse strand, counting down.
TATACTGTCTCATCCCATCACATGCGTATCCTCACACGATTCATATAGATTCGCGGGTGTGTAACGTGAAAACTTCCGAGTTTCAACGACGTTGGTTTCGGCACGAAAATCGAACAAAAGCGAAGTTGCAAGAAGCTAAGTCGCGACACTGGATGTCGCGAAAATTCTTTCACCTAAATTTAGCATTCGTATACAAGGTGTTCTCGAAATATTCGTTCTCGAACTTTACTACACATATTCTATGAATTAAACTGTGGAAGACTGTCGCGCATGTAATTGTAATATTTGTTCAATGTTTCCGTTATTCTAATATTGTAAAAATTTACATACTGTTGTATAAAATTGTTCTTTAAACAAATCAAAGTTATAATAATAATTTAATATTAGATATATTTTTGGATGTAGAAGAATATAAAACCGATTTAGAAATGTTGTCCTACGTTTATTTCATATCTACATTTATTTATTTTTTAAATTGTTATATTATTTATTATATTTATTTAGTTTTTCTCATTTTATCATATATCATCATATATTATTATATTACACACACACACACACATAATTTATTTACCTGTAACACAACATTTGTATGCATGTATGCATCATTGCTCATCCCATTGCTATTGCATACGATTATCATAATAACATTTTACATCTCTATAGTAATCACATATCCTGTTTCAAACTTCCAAGGATTATCAAGGAGAGGCGTAGTTTATCGACTATATATTGCGTGATAAATACTAAAAGTTCCAAGGATAAGCAACTCTTTCTTTCTTGTTACTTACAATTAGTCGATTTTCTTTTCTTCCAGTACGGAGTTTGAAAACGGCAATTTACATTTCCTCCTTGCGACGAGAAGAACTTGATGCCGAGAAGCGTCCGTCGCCTATTTATCTTTTCCGGTTTGCGTCACGCGGCTCATTATATTTAATCGCGCCATGTCCATCGTCACCGAAGCAAGAATTACTCCGTCTTGTGGAACGCGTTAGAATTCTCAAAAATACATCTACCATAAATGATCATTTGCTTTTAATTCCTAAAAGAGATAGACCGTGATAAATACATGTCATACTAAACGGTTTTAATTAAACTCTATTGTTTAAGCATAACGGTTATAAAATTTACGTTTGTTAGAGAATAGACAAGTATGTATAATCTTTTTGCACGATTAATGTAATAATTTCGATACTATAAAATATCGATTTGTTCAAAGTATACTCATGATGTATGATTTAACGGGATTGTCTTATAAATCACACGAATTTTCTTGGTTCAAAATTTTATAGACAAATTCCATCATTTTCGGTTCTATGATATAGTTGACGTCTGAATTCTGAATTAATAGTTGATGTGTAATATACTGTCTATGATCGAAAAGTTGGAAATCAAGAAATGATATCAATAATTAAGACTGAAATAGTTTTAATTCTTGAAGAAAGAATTCATAATTGAAAAAACTTAATGACATATTTAACGTCAATAAATATACAGCATTACATCGATGAGATTTCACGCGATTTTTGGCCGACAAATCGACGATGAATCGTGTTTTCTGCAATTGAGATCGAAGATTAATGTTACTTTCAATAAAGTTGCCGATCGGACGGGGTCATCCTCGGTCACACATCGTCCTTGATGAAGCGACTCGTTGACTCGACGACTCGCGCGTCATTGACTCCGATTAATCCCGTAACAAAGGAATGTAGGGTAAACAGAAGGGGCACGATAGATCCTGATAGAATTAGTTGGAGCGTATAGAAATGTTCACAGAGAACAAATCTACGAGTATTTCGCGAACCTACATACTTTTCTCACGAAATATTTTGAACTATTAATTTAATAAAATTACGTCGCTAAATATCGATTTAAAAAGGCAATAAACTTCAGAAATACATATTTCCTATAATCACTTTTATAAATTCATAAATTACGAAATATATATTTAGTGAGGAGCTTAATTTTGAACGAGCGATGTGCTCCCGCCTATAGAGAGGGCAGCTCCCGCGTGGCGTGCGCCTCGGGGCGCCACGCGGACGAGCGGTCGTTGTCGGACGCAGACGAGCTTCGTTGTCTGAAGTGATCGGTCGTACTTTGAGAGTGATATATATTGAATAAAGCTTCTAGAGCATATTAAAACTTGAGCTGTTTATTTGCTGCCCACCTCGCCGTATCTTATAACATCTGAGAACACCATCCAATAGGTTACGGGCCCAGGGCACGATTCCCCTGCGTGAAGAAAGTGCGTGCGAAGTGAGTGAGAACCCGGTAGCAGCGAGAAGCATTTAGAAGATTAGAGGGTAAGTAAATAATATTCCTCGTTGCTGACGAGCAAAACGAGAGAATTCTCAGCTAATAAGAACGTTTGTTCGATAAATGCTGTTAGAAGGAGATATATGTTTTTGCCTTCTTCTTGAGAGATAGAAATAGAGGCAACAGTGATAATAAGAGAATTAGAGAATAGATGTATAAAGAGTAGATGCGAGAAATTAACTAAATTTTAAGAGAAATAGAAAGAGATAGATGTGTGAAATAGAAAGAGATAGATGTGTGAAATAGAAAGAGATAGATGTGTGAAATAGAAAGAGATAGATATATGCCGCTTGGTAACAAGCTGGCGGGAAAAGCGACGTGCGTGTGCAAGTCCGATCGTGAATAGCGAGAGTCAATTTTTTGGCGCGCGAAAGTCCGATCGTGAAAAGTGAGAGTCATTTTTTTTGGCGCGAGGGACGTGTTGCCGGGCACGCGCTAAGGCATGATCGATTGGAAAAACATAGCATCGATGCGACGCCATAACACATATATAAATATACATGCATGTGTGTGGAATTTATTTTTGAAATCGACATGCATCGGGTCGGTGATCAGGCATGACTTGCAGTGCGGTGTAGTTTGATCGCTGTTTAGGGAGGCCGCGTAAATTTGTACGAGTCCCGTGCGCGTGCGTGATCAACCCGATATCCTATAGATCTTTTCAGCAGTGCTGGAGATCGCACGGGATAGTGGTGTGCGTGTGCGGATGGCTCTGCAAAGGCGCGTGGTTTCTCGCTTTCAGATCATTATGAATTGCAGTGCGTTCTGTATGGTCTTGTGAGCAATAAATGAGTTTTGTTGTCGAGAAAAACTCGACGACAAAATTATAAATTATTATCTGTCAATATGAATGTTGGTTTATCTTGTCAAAAGAGGAATGCTAATGTTCAATTGACATTTAAATCCCGATTTAGATGGAAAAAGAGATGAAAAATCTTTCAATGAACGAGGAAGAAGAAGACCAAGATGCACTGGTTGACTACGACAGTGACGACAGCGTGGTCACAGTGGTAGAGAAAGAAAATAGAGCAGAAACAATGAGTAAAGACAAAGGTAAGAGAGTTTTTTTTTTTCTTTAAAACAAAACAAGAAAAATAATACACTTGTGTATTCAGAGATAGAGTAATGTAAAATTTCGTTTAGAAGAGAAAGAGAAAAAGAAGGAGACAGAGGCAAGAGGTGCAATCCCTAGAAACAAACCGAAAATCATAGAGAACATAGACGTAAATAGAGAATGGGAAGCAAATCGTTCGGTTCTACCCATAGGAACGAAAATGCTGTACGAAAAACAGGAACGCATGGTATCAAGAATGGAAAATGTGACGAGAACTTTAGATAAAGTAATGACTGAAGCATCCTCTATGATGGAAAATATGGTGAAGGTCGCCCAGGCGAATTTAGAGACAGAGAGACTGAAGATTAGACGTTTAGAGGTAAATAAGCACAATACTCAAAGTACAGTAGAAAACAATATACAAACGGTTAAAGAATTAGAAGTAGAGTCTAAAAGGAAGAAGTTAGATGAAAATGTCTGTTCGGCCGAGAAAAATAGAAGTTTAGAGACAATTAAGAGTGCTTTAGAGGTAGAATTAAACAGTCAAAGGCTGCATATTAGAAGAGAATATAAGCTGACGCAAAAATCCAACTTTGATCTTTGGATGGATTATTTAAAATCCGAGTTAATGAATAACGATTTATTAGATGTAATAGATTCAAATATTGAGAGTCCAGAAAATCTTTCCGAATTAAAAGTTGCTAAGAGAAAAAGTCTAGTTAGAGATATAATAATCAATCATTTAGATGAAAATTATCATAAAAGGATTTTACACGAAAAAGACCCGAAAGAAATTTTAAAGAAATTAAGAGGTTATAAAAAGAGTGAAATAAACGTTACTCATGCATCGGTACGAGCTAGACTTTATCAAATTAAAATGAGAAAAGATGAAAAAGTAAATGATTTTTGCGAACGCTTTGATTCAATAATTAGAGAATATGAATCATGTGAAGATGCGGTACCTCTCACAGAACAAGAAATTAGATCTGCATTTTATCAGGCTGTGTCAATTAATATGCCGGAGCTGAGAAATGTAGATTTAATTAGAAGACAAACTAATCTTAAAGAAATGAACATAGATGAAATAAAATCTTTCATGATGCAGCTAGAGGCAGAGACTAAGAGCGATGTTAGAGAGAAACTAGAGAGACCAGAAATTAGAGTGCAGAGGGCCACCGCAGAAGAGAACAAGGAAGTCAAGTGTTATAGATGCAACAGAATGGGCCATATGGCAAAAGACTGTCCGTTAGCAGAATCAGGAGCCTGGTTCTGTTATTATTGCCAGGAAATAAGAGGCCACAAAGGGGATAGCTGTCCCAATGCCGGAGCCCAGGCGAACAGATTTAGAGGAAAAAGGTATTTAAATAAAACCGTTAATAAAAATATAAAGAAAAAGGGTAGATTTGTGCAGAAAAGCACAAAAAGAGTAGATGATAAAGGGAAAATAACCAAGATACAACCAGCCAAGAAATCTATACAAACGAAAACAGCAAATGAAAGAAAAACTAAAGAAGGTAAATTATGCATGGTTAAATTAATAGAAAATAGAGATAGTTCGAAAGAGTTAGTCAATTTCATTGTAGATTCAGGTGCAACGGACCATATTGTAAATAAAAATATAATATTGTCAAATTTTGAAAAATGCAATAATAAAGTTATTAAATGCGCCAATAAGAATGAGCTTGCAGACATTTCAATAGACGGTAAAGGAGATCTTTTGTTAATAACAAATGAAAAAGAAAAGAGAGTCATTAAATTAACAAATGTAATAGCAACAAAGGAAGTATCTGAAAATCTATTATCTCTAAGAAAGTTGGCTGATGCAGGGTTCAGTATTTATTTAGACGATAAAGTATTTAAAGTTTACAATAAACTAACAAATAAAATAGTTTTTGAAGGAATTTATGAGAAACCAAATTGGATTATGCAATTTGAGGTCAAAAATAATAATATAGAGGACAATGAAAATGTAGAATGTGCGGTGTACAGATGTAGAGCAGAAATTGTTTCACATAGTGAGCTTCCTGAACAATCGCAGGCAAACATACAGAGCAATGAGTTATCAATTTCGGAGGGAGAATTAGATGAAAGGGACAATGTTGGCTCTGCGATTGGGAGGGAGAATGAAGAAGAGCTCACAAATGTGAACGAAAATATAGAAAACAATAATGCTGAACTCGATCAAGTCATTAAGTTAGAAGATATACAAACATTAGAGAATATAGAAGAAATGTGTGAAAGCTCAGTAATTGAAAAAGTAAAGAAATTAGAGAAAATAAATGAGGCGATGTTATGGCATGTTAGATTAGGTCATGCGTCGTTAAACTATTTAAGACAGCTACAAAAAGTAGAAAAGAGATTAGAGAAAGTTAAGTTCGATAACTCCATATTAGAGTGTGAAGTCTGTATAATGGCAAAGATGGCAAAATTGCCGTTTAAAGAAAACAGAAATAGAGCACAGAGACCACTACAGGTGATACATACGGATATCATGGGTCCAATAAAACCTACATCTTATCCAGGACGTAAGAGGTTTATAATAACCTTTATAGACGACTATTCTAGATTAGCGAAAGCTTACTCCTTGAAGACGAAAGATGAATCGGGAGAGGCTCTAGAGAAATACCTAATATCCGCCAGAAATCTACTAGGAAAAGAAGAAAAGCTATGCTATGTGAAGTCAGATCAAGGCAAGGAATTTACGGGAGGTGCTTTTAAAGAAGTGTTAAAAAGAGAAAAGATAGAAGCCATATATGCACCACCGTACACTCCGGAACATAATGGAGTTGCAGAAAGGTTCAACAGAACGATGCAAAAGAAAGTAAGAACATATATGTTCGACTCGGGATTACCAAAGAGCATGTGGGAGTTGGCAGTTGACGCTGCTGTGCATGCGTACAACAGATCTCCACATAAGACTATAGAGTACGAGATCCCGTTGAAGAAGTTCTCATCAGAAACAAGTTGTCATTTCGAGCAAATAAAGAGATTTGGATGCATTGGATATGCAAGAGTACCAAAGCCTACGTCGAAATTTGACAAGAGAGCTATTAGAGGTGTGTTGGTAGGATATACTGACACTGGATATATACTCTGGCATCCAAGCACAAGAAAATTTATAGAGTCCCGACACATTAGATTTAATGAAAAGGTAACATATAAAAATGTATATCAGAACAGTCAAACAGAAGAAGAAAAAGACTCAGATAAAAATTGGATGAAAGAATTCGTAGAGGATGAGGAGAAAGGAGAACAAAAACTAGAGATTCCTGAGAAAAGGAAAAGAGGTAGACCGAGAAAACAAACAACACAACTAGACGAACAGAAGCAGAAGGTCGCACGAAAAGAAAGTAAAACTCCAATGACTAGAAGTAAAACTAAAAGAAACTAGAAGATAATGGAGACACTAATGTGCGGAGAATAATAGAAGATGTTAGCTTTGCTAATTATACTAACGTGAAAAATATTCAACGGAATATAGAGAATGAAGATGAATTACATCAATGTCTTGTGGCATCGTTGAATAGAGAGCCTGTTACTTATGAAGAAGCTATATCAAGTAACGAAAGAGAGAATTGGAAAGTTGCAGTCAAAGAGGAACTTGAATCTATGTATGCTAATCAAGTGTGGAAACTTGTCGATAGACCATTAGAGAAATTAGATGGAAGACGACCTAATATAATAGATTCAAAATGGGTATTTAGAAGAAAAGTAGAGGCAAATGGATCTACCAGATTCAAAGCAAGACTTGTGATCAGAGGTTGTAAAGATAGAAACGTGTATGATTTAAAAGAGACATATGCACCCGTTTCAAGACTGTCACTGGTTAGATCTATATTGGCAATAATAAATAAGTATAAACTATACGCTAGTCAGCTAGATGTTAAGACAGCATTTTTAAATGGAGTTCTGGAAGAAAAAGATGAAATATATATGGAAATTCCAGAGGGAGTAGAAGTGGATGAAAACATCAAGAAGACTAAGGTGTGTAAATTAAATAGAGCTTTATACGGATTGAAGATAAGTCCGAAAAGATGGAATAAGAGATTTTCAGAAGAGGCTAAGAAACTTGGATTAGAGAACGACCTACATGAACCATGCTTGTTCACGTGGAGGAAAGAAGGCAAAATAGTGATTGTATTGCTTTACGTAGACGATATGTTGGTTGCAAGTAATGATCAGAAGAAATTAGAAGAAATCAAAAGAAATTGAGTGAAACATTTGAGACGAAGGATCTTGGGGAACCAAGGAGCTTTCTGGGAATAACAATAGAGCGAAACAAAGAAGAAAGTTATATGTATATTCATCAGACGCGATATACTGAGAGCGTACTAGAAAAGTTTCGTATGAATGAATGCAAGCCTCAGAACACTCCTATGGTCACCAGAAAAGTGAGCAATAAAAACAGAAAGAGTAAATTAGAAGAAACGAGTATTAGAGAAGAAATTAAAGAGTACCTTATAGAGAAGCTATAGGAAGCCTAATGTATCTAGCAAATGCTACACGACCTGATATAGCTTTTGCAGTGAACTACTTAGCAAGAAGACAATTAGAGCCCACGGAAGAAGACTGGCAAGATGTAAAGAGAGTCTTCAGATATCTTAGAGGAACTGCGAATAGAGGATTAATATTTAGAGGTAAAATAGATGAGTTAGAATCGCTGACAGACGCTAGTTTCAGAGACTGCATTGATTCTACATCCACTGGAGGATATATAATCAAATTATTTGGAGATGTGATAGCATGGAGAAGTCATAAACAGACTTATGTCACACTTTCTACCTGTCAAGCAGAATATCTAGCAATGAGTGAGGCCTGTCAAGAAGTAATCTCATTAGACAAGTCGCTCAGATATGTTGTTGGAAGAACGTTCTTGCCTGCAACAATCTGGTGTGATAACAGAGCAGCAGGAAACTGCACTAAGAAAGATGGAAGTCACAAACTTAAAATGTTTGATGACAACTTAGAAGAAATAAAGAAAAACTTAGAAGAGAGAGAGGAAACTGGAAACAGAAAACATATGGCTGACACTCATGGAGACTTTATCAAACAGTGTGTTGATCAAGGGAAGGTGGAAGTCAAATGGATTGAGACCAAAGAAAACTTGGCAGACATTATGACAAAACCTTTGCCTTTAGAAGCATTTGCATATCTAAGAGATAAGATAATGAATGTAGAGTTTGAACAAAATTAGAGATTAATTTTACTCGATAACTGAGTCTTGATATGTTTCAGATAAAGAAGAAAATTAGATGAGGAACCAGATCGCTCGCACAAAGGGAGGGAGTATGAGGAGCTGAGCTTTGAACGAGCGATGTGCTCCCGCCTATAGAGAGGGCAGCTCCCGCGTGGCGTGCGCCTCGGGGCGCCACGCAGACGAGCGGTCGTTGTCGGACGCAGACGAGCTTCGTTGTCTGAAGTGATCGGTCGTACTTTGAGAGTGATATATATTGAATAAAGTTTCTAGAGCATAATAAAACTTGAACTGTTTATTTGCTGCCCACCTCGCCGTATCTTATAACATCTGAGAACACCATCCAATAATATTTAGTGAATAAGGATTAATTTTGCTCGATTGAAGCAAATGCTAAATAAATTTAAAAAAACGGCTAATATTCGAGTAATAATAAGGTCTTCGATTTAAAATTAAAAACGTTTACTAAAATGTATACATTGATACAATGTTTGTTTACGTTTCGGGCCCTACTTGGCTTTCTCCAGACCTACATAACAATACCTCTATATAACAATAAATAAAGTAACAAAATTAAAAATAAGGGCCCGAAACATAAACAAGCATTAGGTATATCGATATACCTATATTTTAGTAAACATTTTTAATTTTAAATCGAAGATCTTATTATTGCTCGTATATTGGCCGTTTTCAATTCATTTAGTGTATATTTAGTGATTAAATATTAAAAACCAGAAATTAAAATTAAAACATTGGAAGTCAAGCTACTGATGTATTAAGGGAAGAGAGATGCACTTGTAAATAACTAAAATATAAAATTTTTTAAATTAAAAAATAGATTGTTGTTTTCTGCACATTTTAGACTATATAAAATAATTTTAACGTCTTCACTCTTAAAACATTATTAGCATATTTTATATTAAAATACCAAAGTATTAAAATCCTAAATTACAATACTTATCAATTAAAACAGATATTTCGCGATATATCGTCATTCGTAACCACAAAAATCTGTAGACGTGTTTATGAAGAGAAATGCATCTTATTTCAGGATTCTATTAGCTTACGTATGCCGTAAATTATCTCTATCATGAATGCATATGTTGTAACTATCGCGTAGCGAAATTGTACGATATGTGCTGCAAAGTACATATCGATAGTGAAGGAATGTTATGAAACACCTACTCGATACCTTCCACTCGATTTAATTCTACGACGAGTATCTACATATTCCTTCGGATTCGGATATATCGGTTAATCGGCTCCTCGGCTTCGCCGCGAATTGATTTCATGCTCGATCGCACCAGACTCTGGGTCATCCGCGATCCGCGATGTATAACTTTCTGAAGTGCTTCGATTACGATCAATATATTGAAAAGAATAAGAAAAGCATAATTCTAATCAACCGCTTCAAGAATTCAAAATCAATAAGTAAATCTTTTATTTTTAGGTTCAATTCTTTCTATTACATATTTTTCTCCATTTCAAAATTCCTATCCTATATATTATTAACATTCTAATTTAATATACATATGTATATATATTATAGGTTTTATTTTAATTTATATTATTGTCTCGCATCAACTGCTACTGAGATGAGGAATATAATTGAAACTGTTGACAAGCATTGTAGAAAAAACGGTCTTAAGGTGAATGAGAGCAAGTCCAAGATAGTTATTTTTAGAAGCTCGGGCAAAGTGAGTAATAAAGTCAAACAATTTAAGTGTAATGAAAAGAATATTGAAGTGGTCGAATCTTATGTATATTTAGGAACAACCTTTTCTAGTTCTTCTGTAGGCCGTTTATCTGCGGAAGCTGCGATATGTAAGGCTAGGGTGGCGTCGGATGCAGTAATAGCAATGATAGAAAGATTACAAGTAGATTCTTGGACTGGTATTTTGAAATTGTTTGACTCCATGGTCTCCTCTGTCCTTTTGTACGGCGCGCAAATGTGGGGTCTGCGATATTTGAAACTTTTAGAAAGTGCTCAAACTTATTTTTTTAAGAAACTATTGTGCTTACCTAGAAATACGTCAACGAGCACGTTAAATATTGTATTAGATCTTAAAGATATATCTGTTGAAGTTTTAAAGCGTGCTTTGGGTTGGGTTATTTGCTTGCTCAAGATGGAAAATGAAAGATTCCCGAAGAAATGCTTTAATAGACTCATTAGCTTAGCAAAAAATATTGTAAACATGGAAGAGGCTCTTCCGTTCAACTGGGTTCTTCAATTTAAGGCTGTTTTATTGCCCTTGAATTATGACTTTCTTTGGGATGATTTGAACGCAGATTTATGGCAATCCTACAAAGAGGATATTCTTACGCGATACACATTGTTTTGCAAAGAGCGGGATTTTGCGAAATATGATAAATCTTTGTCAAGTCAATTTCATTTTAGCAGAAATTCTGAAGATCATGGTATTCTGGCATACCCGCAAAAATGCCCACTGAATTTGTATAAAGTCAAAGCTCAAACTAGATTAGCAAATAATTATTATTGTAATTTTGTTATGAATTGGAAGTCGTTTAAATTGTATCCCATGGAAAAGTGTTGTTTTTGTAGTCTAAGTGAAAATGAAACGCTTCCACACATTATTATGCGATGCCCTTTTTACGCGTCACTTTGCAATTATTTTTTTGGTTTTTTTCAAATCGACTGTGAGGTTCAAGACACTATATATAGTGTAATTGTTATGGACACAACAATTGCGGCGACAAAAAATTTGTATAATTTCTTATTTTATGCACTGCAGTTTAGGTCTGTTGCGTTGGTTATTCGTGGCACTTTACTTTTGATTTGTATACTTTGGTCTATACACTTGTCGACTGCGTGATATCCTTTTTGTTTCTTTTTACTACTTATATCGCATTGTAATTGTATGGCAATTAGGTAAAATTATTATTTTTGTTATATTGTAATTATGGCTGTGCCTAACCCCTTTGTAATGGGAAATTAATCCTGACACAAATAAATATATTGATTGATTGATTATATTATTGTGTGTAATTTTATTTCATAAATAAATATTTTATAAAGTTCTGATTTATTGTTTCTATTCCAATTAATGTATTTTTTTTACGTTAATGTGATTATATTTTTTTTATTTATTATAAATTTTACTTTTATTTTATCCTATATTGAGTTCGACAAAAAATCTTCTTGGCTTCTTTTCAAAGAAATTCAAGATCAATTGTATCTTTCGATTACTTCATCTTTTAAGAATGTTTATTATTCCGTTTTCATTAAGTATATAATTATGTTATAGGTTAACAAAAGCCATCCACTGAAAACGATAAACAAAAGAACATATACTTTAATTTATATATTTTATATAAATCCCTTTGCTGAACAAATTAACTTGTTATTCTAATGTGTGCCCATGGAGATCCCTGCTTTATAAGATCTATTACAAGTATATTGTATATATATATATACGTATATATATATATTCTGTATCGCAATTTACACAAAAATCACAAAAACTTGCGAGAAGAATCGAGGGAAACGACACTTGGAGCACTTGTTTGGTCGCTGACGTAAACTCGTATCCTCATCGAACGTTTCACTCGCCGATTCACAACGCGAGATTGCGAGGTCGGCTCATCCACGATCCATTCTTCCGAGTACACCCGAGTACTATCGCGATCCTTATCGAGAACCGGAATTCAGCCGCTTGAAAACATATCGTCGCGCGAAATACGCGTGAGCAAGAGCGATTGGCACGAGTCGGCGCGAATTCGAATTCGTCAGGTCAGTCGATCTCAATCGATTACAGGTTCGATATCCCGAGCGATTGCCAGATCTCTTGGAAGGGCAATCTCGGCTCGAATCGACGAGGCGAGCCGGTCTCGCGACGAATAAAAAGTCAATACGGAAGAAGCGTTCTACCTGCGAAGAGATCAACGACGGGGGACGATGACGACGACGCGACGCGACGCGACGCGACGCCTCCGCGCTTTGCCGTTTCAACGATCGGCGGAATTATTTATAGACGCGCTCAAGGGGCAGACAACAAAGGCGCGTATCGCCGCGCATTTAGCGTTAACCGCGACTGCCGGCCGGGCCGAGAGACTGCACTTGCCTTCCATCCAAGCGATTTTACTTTCAAACGTGCTTAACCGCGGCGCGGCGTCGCGGTACGTACCTACGAATTTCCCGCCTGCGTTCTCTTTGGGAATTTATTCACGTTTCTAATTTTTTTTCATTCTTATAATAATTATTACGAAGCTTCAAAAGTTGTTCATGTATCGTTCTCTTGGATATGAAGAATATCCGAGAGAATAGTACCTTGTGACGAAAATTACTTATTCAATTGTAATTTGTTCTTTCTAAAAAATAATCAAGTAAAGGTTTAGATCAATCCCAGTTAACACAATTTACACAATGTCCCAAATCGGGACATAAGACGTTTTTTAAAAGACGTTTTAATGACGTCTTTAAGACACCTTATGTCTCCATTTGGGACATGCATGTTGTCTGGGATAATTATTAATATGGACTGCGTTTGTGTTAATGGACCGCATGACTCCTGTTAAATTACTCATTAAATTCGCACTCGTTATTCACGCGCAAGTAATACGAATCAAGCAGGAGAAAATATCCGACTGGCACAAATGCGATGAATCACTGTGGCAGTCAAAATATTAATTATGTCAAACTCAGACAAGCGTCATTTAACGTTAAACGCAGCGAATGCTCGTAATTTGTTGGATGATTATATTTAGCACGCTATAGAGTATGAAACAAAGATCCAAACGCGCCCGCGATTCTCGCACAAAGTACGTTCTTCGTGCTGGCCTAGCAAGACTCCAAAATTGGCACAGTCACAAATTTACCCTCGTATGCGCGATATAAAAGAAAAACGCAGAATTAAAACCTGTATTCTCGCACCACACCACACGCGCAATAAGACGCCAAGTGTCTCGTTTATCTCTCGCGCTTTCACTTTAGATAAGTTTTCGCGGTGCGAACAAATCGGTCTTCGACACCTTCGGGAAGGATGTGTTCACGTTGAGAGACGAAGGGAAACGCGAGACAAAGAGATTCGAGCCGACTGGCTCGTCCGGTTGGCGGTCGCGAATCAACTAACTTCGCGAGTTCGCAAGCCGGTCGTTAAACACTATAGTCGCGCCTGCAAGCCGGGATACGGCCACCTTATGCGCCATCCGCCTATAGTCTACAGTCTACACTCTACAGCGAATATCGCGAGCGACCGTATAGATAGGACGGGGTCCTTGCATCCCGTCGGCGCCCTGGCGCGGCCGCGGCGTATGCGTGCGCCTGTGTGTGTGCGAAAGCGCGAGATTGCGAGAGCGCACGGCAAAGTCACCTAGGTACGTAGGCACCAAATGTGCACGCCTACCTGCTTAAAGTTAGGCCTGCATGCCTACACTCGGCGATCATCTATTGAAAGAACAAGTGGACGAGTAACTTGTAAAAAAAAAGATCGTTATATTCTGAATGAAAGACGTAAAGAAAAATAATGTTCTTCGAAATGGATGAATAACGGTCGAAAGAAGGAAGAAAAGGATGAGACATAAATCTCTGGATGGATAAAGATAAAATTCTGAAGAGAATGAAATATGTATGTGTCTACTTGAAGCTGAATAAACGTTGATTCATTCTCGAATAAGCATCCAAGAAAAGTAGACAAGTAGGTAGTCATTAAAAATAGATATATTCCGAGGGAGAAGAAATATAACGAAAAATATAAAACAGAAAAGTTAAGTATAAATAAAATGAAATATATGCATCTATGTTTAGTGTTTATACAGATTGGAGAAACCTACCAAAAAAATGGATAAATAGACATTGATGAAGATGTTGCTCTGTTACATGTTTGTCGAAAATTGAGATCCTGATTCTTCTGGCAGCTAATAAATTTTGAAGAGAAAACATATAAAGAAAAATAAATTCGAAAGAAATAATAAAGCTATGTAAATAATCGGATAAAATAGACGTCCATTAAAAAAATGAAGAACATCCCGTTAAAATCTGTAAATTAATGGAAAGCTTACTTTGATCTTTATGCCAAGGATAAAATTCAAGTTTCTTTTAAACCGATTTCAGTTTTCTTTTAAATTTTTTTCAAATTTATCAATCGACGTAAAAGTTATCAATTATATTAGTCTGATAAGTGATAAATTCTATTAATCCATGCATACACACGTGATTAAAATCTCCTATGGTATGCCATAGCAAACCTTTAATAAAAATATGAGACTCAAATGAGCAATATGACTTATGTTATATGCCGGTTTTTCAATTAATAATTGCCAGCTATTTTTCTCATTACAACCAGTCAGGATCATCATAATTTTCTCTCGCCCATGTAAATAATTCTGACCTATATTATTTAACATTATGCATACATATATATCAAACTAGCTATTAATGATTGTTCAACATAGCCTATTCTTTAAAATATAAATAATAAATAATATATAATTATGTACAGATTACACCATCATGCACACGCGTGTGCGCGCGCAATTTTTTAAAATGTTATGTGCATAACTTTTAGACACAAAAATGTCTTTAAGTACATCTAGGATTTAGCCAATAGCAATTTAACAATAGTTGAGATATTTATTATTGTATTTACGTTTCTCTAATATATCTTGCATTTACAATCGTAAACTAGTGTAGGAAATTGTGCTCTCGTTAATCGCCGCTGGCGAAATGCAACATGCGCTTCGCGGGATTATTGTAGCGAATTTCCAGCCGAATAAACTGTATATACCTCTCGCTGAATTTTCAACGGCGGAAGTGCACACATCAATCCCGGGCTTTGCATAGTAACGCAGTGCAGAGCATTAGCATGTAATCGTTAACGACTGATAACGGCGCGCAATGTAATTCGTGCGGATTAATCATGCCATTTGGTACCGCTCTCGCTTACGTACCTCTGCTGAGTGTTTAATCGCGGTCATTTCGTGGAATGAAGTCGGCCCACAATGCATCCAAAGAATAGAGAGAGAGCGAGAGAGCGAGAGAGCGAGAGAGAGAGAGAGAGAGAGAGAGAGAGAGAGAGAGAGAGAAAGAGAAAGAGAGAGAGAGAGGAGAGAGAGAGAGAGAGAGAGAGAGAGAGAGAGAGAGAGAGAGAT